>JABWIB010000633.1:88354-105206 GCA_016617825.1 Platyplectrum ornatum | reverse complement strand
TCATCACTAAGCGACGGTAGAACGGTTCCCGGGAAGGCGCTAGAAACCTGAGTGCACGTGGAGAGGACGCCGGGACTCTGATCTCCTGCAAGACATCTTNGAGAAATTGATATGCTGAAATTGAATGGAGATGAATGTGAGTAGGTCCAGTTAAGGACCGAAAAAAGTATTATTCTAACAATACNTCACNATTGTGAGTTTNTTTTTCTTTGAGAAATCGGTTGAAAGGAGGAGAAAAGGACCACAGGGAAATACAGCACGGGAAATAGAGACTTTCCTCCCATTGTTGAATTGAGAGACTATTCAACTTACACATATCGGGACAAATATTCTTCTTATATGTGAATGTTATTATTGGTACAACGGCGCTGGGGTATTACACTGTTTATTTAATTTTGATATTTTGGTGTGGGGTGGGTTATACCCATATAGTGTATAAAAACAGCTGCCGAGAGCGCAGGGTACAGGGATTTTTTCAGTTTATTGGTTTTACTTAAGTTCAATAAAAGTTTCCCAATGGTTCTCAAAATTCTCCAGATCACCCCACTTGATTCTCCTCCGGTGTATATATGCAAAGGAGACAAAAAAGAACACTAATAGTGCATTACTCTTATTACAACCAGTTTTTAAACATACATGATCCACAAAGATATGGTTAAAATCTCATTTTAATACATAAAAATCCATAAAATCTATGAACTTGGTTCCATAGAACTCATATCTTTAACAAATATTGAATGCTCGTACCAGCTAATCAATATTCAATTGCACATAGAAAACTCAACACTGATCTCCAATGCTTGTAGTGGAAGAAAGTAGTTATCACGCCATACAACACATATTGTCCACTCAGACGTCTTCTATGAGGGAGTCCCGGGTATCAACCTCACAGTGCAGCTGATGGATGAGTGGCTCCGGCTGACGGTGGCTCCTGGACTGAGACTGTGATCGTGTGGTAGCCCCTGGGCTGTGAGGTTGATATCCAGGGATATCAGTGGTAAACCAGCTAATTAAATCACAACACGAGTTATGAGTTTTTTTGCAGCTCTTAATTGTTTTGGAAATAAATGTCTGTAGATTTGTGTTGGAATTGAAAGGAATAAAAATCTACACCTTGATGAGAATTAAAGCTATTCAGTATTTCTGCATTTGTGCATTTTCCATGCATACAATAAATAAATAAATAAATAAAAAAGAAATAAACTATATTACACCTTGGCCTAAATTTACTAAACCATGGGATTGGAAAAGCGGGGATGTTGCCCATAGCAAACAATAAGATTCATCCTCTCAGTTTCATTTTAAATACAAGGAGCATGTGAGCTTGAATCTGATTCCTTGTTATGGGTAACATCCCCACTTTTCCAGTCCTGCAGTTCATATACAGAATAGTATATAATGATAATAATACAATGATGAATCCTCTTGATATTTTCTCCCAGCTTATCCAGTAGTTTCTCAAATTTATGCTCCAACATAGAAGTAAAGAAACAACAATATGTGATGTGGGGTTGGGGAGAAAACCAAAAAGAAGCCCCCGTGGGTCTCCTAGTATAATTCTATATTATACATAATTCAAATAAATATAGGTATTGCACTCACATTTGACCCCCTTGAGATTTTTGCATATCTTCTTTAAGCCACTGCTATTCGATAATCTCCTCTCTTCTTCTCATATCACTTAAGGGATCCTTCAAGTTTCTCTTCAACTCTAGAGAAGGGTCTTTAGTCTGTGTCGTGCAGATATTGCTCCTCTTTCTTTAAGTTGCACTCTGTATCCTCTATTATAGTCTTTGCACCCTTTGCACAATTTGTCTTTGTCTTAATTGTGATTTTAAAATATTGCTATCAATACTTTTACATTGCCCTCAATCTCTGATGCTTGCAATTCTGACTCACCATCAACTGATGTTCACCAGAGGTAGTCACTCTGCTAAGGGAAACTGCGTTGCCATGGCTGAATCCAACACCACACTGTGACAATGATTTCTTTACCTAAGCACTAACAAGGTGATTGACACTGTGCTCTTGCCTCACTTGTTTCGATTCCTCATGGTATTGAAAGTGCCTTTCTATCTCTGTTGAGTTATTTCTCTTTGTCACCTTATACTCACCTGTTGATTAAAGAGGCATGAAGTGGCGCCATTCCGATGAGTAGAGGTTCTTGAAAGGGGTTCCTGGTGTTGCTCCTGGTTTTTAACTTGCTTTTCAGGGTATCTCTGTCTATTCACTATCAATGTGGGAAAGTTGACTTTCCTGAATCTTCGCCCAGGTCTCCAGCGCAAAGTGCGCATCCTTGTTAAGAGGTGTCTTGCTGATTTTGTACCGGGGCATTTGGATCCCTAAGACTAGCCTTGAATATTGAATATTTCCCCCAGCATTTTTGCAGTGGTGGAGAAGTTGTATACTTGGAGGCGTTTACCCATTGCCTTCACGGATCATGCAAACCTGCTGAAAATTTTGTCAGTCTCTCTGTTGTTATATCATTCCTGCTGACCTATAGAGATGAGGGGAAGAACACATAGATTTTAGGTCTTTTCTGTGGTTGTGGAAGCCCTGGGTTCCAGAGCGAATCGGCCACCCTACCCTTTAGAAGGCATGCTCCAGGAGGTATATTGTCGCTGCACCATTGTTCTCCGTCACTTGGAGAGGAGAATCGCTTAATTTGGGCAACTTATAGACAAATACCCTGTCTTACCTATGAGCCAAATGGCATTCCTGCAGGCATCTCATTATTGTGCAGGAGTCCTTCCTACCTCTACCATTGCCTTTGGCAGGGCCTGGTCATTTTCCCATTTTGGCTGGTGCTCAGCATAATTAGTAGGCTCCCACTGTCTTTTAATTGGGCTACTATAGGTATAGTCTTTCAGAAAAGTGGGATCCCTTCTCCACCGCCTGCATGTTATTGACAATTAGTGCAATGGCACGTAAAACAATAAAGCACAAATGGCTGGACACATATGTACATCCCCTATTCCTCTATTTCTGGAATAATTGAAGTCTGTATTCCATATACCCTGTGGATAAATGCCATAAGATGGATGAATTTTTTGATATGTGGGAGGGTTATATTGACACCCTCTTTTTGTTTTTGAAAGAATCAAGGTGCAATTGCATACCAGTTTTCATACCACTAAATGGTGCCTATTATATCTTGCAGGGCTACCCTCTCTATTGTATATAATATCTGTTATGTTATGGTTCTGGCTATTGTGTGTCACTGTATCACATATATCTATATGGGAGCAGGTATGCTTTCTTTACAACACTGTCATACCTTAGAAACACAGCATTAATACAAATGGTGGCCAATATGCTGTGTTCATAAGTGTCAATAGTAGAATAAAACATAACTTCAGTGGCACTTATAAACACAGCACTTTTCTGACTGGAAAAGCATGAGTTCTAAAATTTAAGAGACACCAGCCTTACCCATGTTGTAAATCATAGGTTTTCTCAGGTCACCAATGTAACATAATATTTAGTATCGCCTCCTTTTAAATGTACACTGTATAGCATGTTATTTTTATTATGTTGTAATCTTGTTACAATACCATTGCATACTTGACTTGTACATATATAAAAATTAAAGTGTGTTCACAGAGACAATTTTTAAAAACGTATTTTATGCAGTAATAAAAACTATGATACATAGACACATACCAATACAGTGCCATGCCAGATTGACGTGTTTATGGAAGTAATCTTTACTTGTAGTTAAGTTTGTTCCTGGCAAAGAGGGCTGTGATTGTCTTTTATGTATACTGCTTCAATAAATCTACTGATATAAAAGAGAATCTGACTTTTTTATACGTCTGTAAGAGCAACAAGACAAGACAGAGACATATGAATGATGAAACAATGAATAATAAGGACTTCATTATTTACACTTGAAAAATGTCTAAAATAATTGTATAGCAAACTTGTTCATTCATTAGTGCATGATAAGCTGTGATGTATGGAGGGCAATGAGGAGGAGCAGAAGGATGTAAAATGAGTATGAGTGGGTATGTAAAGAAGACTGCCATGTCCACAAGGAGGCTTCAGTTCTTCTACTAATCTACNAAAGACTAAGGGGTATATTTACTAAGNAGTAAGATTGGAAAGTGGGGAAGTTGCCCATGGCAACAAATCAGATTCAAGCTCTCAGTTTCATTTTACACTCTGGAGCATGTGAATTCAAATCTGATTGGTCGTTATGGGCAACATCNCCACTTTCCAATCTCACTGAAATTTCACCACTTAGTAAATATACCTATACGAGCAATATTTACTTAACAGCAAAATTGGAAAAAAGGCGATGTTGTCAATAGCAACCAGCTCTCAACTAGAATCTGAGATGTTTCTGTGGGCAACATCTCCACTTTTCCATTACCACAGTTTAGTAATTCTATACCTAAGACTTGTCTTTACCTAAGACTTGTCTTTACCTAGCATTCTGAAGATATATATAAATTTTATTTTTTAACTTCATAAATCTTGCCAGTTTTTCATATATACAATTTTTTCTTTAAAACGTTTCATTTTGGCAATGCAGCAGAAAAGAGAGAACAAAAAAGTTGTTCAAAAGCATTGTAAGATGCATTGCATGAAATTAAGAAGCTACCTAGTGAGAGGAACATTTAAATCAGTGCTCAGAGTGGGTCGGTGTATATACTGGTATGGTACACCTGAATTTTTCCCCACACTTAGTTCCTCCCCTTTTCTGTAAGACCCACCCCCTCCTGACCCACAATTTTGTGATAAATGTTNTCCTCTATATCCTCCTNATACCCNCACTTATAAATATCCAATTTATGTCCTGGCTGCCATCATAACAATAGGTAAAATAGGAAAAATCAAACGCTTGGCTTTCCTCACTATAAATAATGCATATATATATGCTAAACAAGCAGAACAATAATCCAACAATGACAAAACAGACAGTACAGTACTACAATATTGCTAAATGGACTGGTAATCTTAGAAGGTAAATGTTAATAATAAGAGGGCTTTAAGTTAAAAGACTGCAGATTCTATGGAACTCATTATCACAATACCTGAGGTGAACTCTCTGTAAGTGTTAACCAGTTCATAAATTATATAGTCTCCTTCATTGTTGCAAAACTGCAGGTTATGAAACTTGTTCAATTGCACGCATGGGAATTTCACAATATGATATGATAGAAAAATGCTGCATAACCACATTTTACCTGTCTGTTTCAATTTTATATATTAACTACAATAGAACAGAACATAGCCGACAACATTATATGCTGTTTTAAATTTCTGATATACAAATAGTGATATAATGTACTACATATAATGATAGAACATGGATACATGCGTTGATATAAAGCCTATTTACTTACTGATATATTATACTGTATATATGATATATATTTATTTGGCGATAATATGATTACTTTGTTTCTGAAGTTAAATGTAAATTTATATTGCGTACTCATCTTTGTATAAATTGTATTTCATTATTTCACACAAATACTCATATGACCTAATACAGACCTATGTAGTTCACTCCCCTCTCCTGCCCCTTTAGAGAACAGCTACCTTAACTTATACTTTTTGACCTGCTTCCACTGCCCTATCGCACAGATCTGCATAGCTAACCTGATCTACAGTGCGCTATTTGCCTAAGTTCCCTAACTTACTAATAGCAAGATCTGGCCCATAGACATTCATGTGTTGATTTGAATTCAATGTCGATTTCAGTCGATTTCATTTGGGGATTTGAGTTCAAATCCCCGTCAATTTGGTATGTATTTGAACGGATTTGGCCAAATCAACTGTCTAAACNGTTTAAACATTAACTCATCATTGTCAATTTGAAATCCATGCTACTGGTGTGGTAACTCGATCAACAACCAATTATCTGGCACATTAATACAGGGTCAAAAGTGTTTGTTTTGTTTTACGTAAGAAAAAGCACATATATGTCACTGCACCAAACTCAAAGTGGTAATATATCCAAAAATATCAGGGTGCAAAATGCCACTACTCACATTCAACAAAGAAAAAAGAAATAGCTACGCCAATTTATAGCTAAGCTTGTGTGATGGTCTCAATGCAAACCTGCAATTATATCTAAATTATTTGTATCTTGTCAGGAGAGACATTTTTTAGCGTAGTACTGTCATAATGAAAGGGTCTTAGGCGATATTACCAAAAATCTTTACTAATCATCAAATATATGCAGAAAGAAAAAAATGTATGTGCAAAATGCACGATGTCAATCTACATCATGTAAGGTTTTACAGTCTTAAAAGAGTAAGTGGGTAATATTACATAAACTCATATTGTATCACAANAAATAAGCTGGCCCTATTACCCCCCACTAGCAATCTCACGACCAACCTCTTCACCACTCAGGGCAGTATTAGTCCCTATACTATGCTATAAATTACCCCCTTTAAAAAGCTGCCANCTCTTACTTAGTAAATTGCAACATGGTATACATATGAAATACAGAAAGTTCATATAGTCAAACAAACACATACAAAGATAACAGATAAAAATGAAAACACCAAAGCAATCCCAGCCATCAAAAGCATAGTATCTTGATCTCCAAACTATCGGCTGTTAGCAGGACCTCCTCGTGGTGGATGGCGTCTCCATGTGTCTTTATGTGCATTTCACTGTATATTATGAAGGAAAGAAAAGTAAATCGCTCAAATGCATTAATTTCAGAGCACATGTGCCTGTGTATAACAAGACAAAGATACTGCTTCATTAAGGACAGCCCAAAAAGATAATATCAGTAAATAAATATAATATNATGGGGCAACATTGGGAGTTGATGAGTAGGGAGAAATCACAGGAGGAGATGTGGAGGGAGATAACATAGGAGGAGATGATAGGGAGGGAGGCAACACATGAGGAGATAATGAGGAAGGGAATATCACAGTAGGAGATGATGAGTATGGAGACAGCACAGGAGAAGAAGATCTGGAAGGGGACATCACAAGAGGAGATGTTGGGGAGCTGATGAGGGGAAGGATAGATGATGGAGAACTGATATAGGGGAGGGGAAGATGGTCAAAACTGTGAGATGATAAATGGAGAGGGGGAGATGAAGATAATAATAGTATGCTGATGAATAAGGACGCAGAGATGAGGTATTTCTGTCTTTACCTAAATATTTATTACGCTATTTTGATTCAAATAATTTAAAAATGAAACTGCTTGGTAATTGCCTTGAAGGTAGCTTGAAAAAATATGTTGAGGTGCTTTGAATCAAAACAGACACAATAGTACAAAAAAGTCAAGTGAAACTTCTAAAATAAAACTGANAAAAGCAGCTGACATGGCAAAGAAAATGAACCTCTTTCTGTCTTTGTAGCAGTATGTTGCCAAATGCAACAGATTTTTTCCTTATATAACTTTGCTTTTTTCTCTGTAATAAAAAATCCACATGGTTTACACCATTTTTATTATTTTGCCTATGAAGAAGGTACATTTCCTTTCCGCCTAATTTATATTAGAAGGACAGAGAAAATGAAAGAAGAAAGAGCATGCAAAACAAAAGAAGAGCGAGCCATACGCAAACACCCATAGTGTATACCTTGTGGATCACATGAAAGGTAGCACTTTAGCTAGTGATAAAAAAAAGTTTGTACTATTACACACATACATAAGAACATAAATAATTAAAATTCGGCAAGAGNAAGTTTACATGGAAGCTTCATCCATAGGTAATTAGAACATAGAGTATACCAAATTATAACCCAAATCTAAATAACAGTGTAACAGTAACACCGGTCAGTATCTGTGTGCAATAAGCAAAATTGCTCCAGTGTACTTTTCCCTCTAGGTTTTGTTTTTCCACCAAATGTATGTGGGTTTCTAATTCATTGCCAAGCATTAATTTAATGTTCCCTTTATTGGACTGCAGTAGAGACAGCTCAAGAATCATAGTTTAATTACATACACTCCTTTTTACAAAAGGAGATGACCAATTTGGTGCCCTGGACAAAACATTTTGATCCCCCACAAAAATCGGTCCATGGATGGCCGCATAAAAAATATCCCCATTGGCGACAAAACGCAGAGATACATAAACAAGCGACATTGGTGATCAAACAGATTGACCACCGATGTTCGTTCGTTTACAAAAAAAAGAAATAGAAAAAAAAGAAAAATTTGAATAAAAATATATTGACTGTCCAGATGTCTTTGCTGGGCACCGTAGCAGTGCCCAGTCCCTTCCCTCTATGCCCCCGGCGTCACGCATTGTATTAATTATATAGAAGGTAAAAGCATTTTTAAATTCAGAATATCACAATTTCAAATTTGTCAAAGCATAGGGTTAAGTATGCTCTTCAGACTAAAGTGCAGAGTTGCCGACTCTCTTGGGAATTTCTGGGAAACTCACAAATCAGGCACTTCTCCTCGTATCCCGGGAGATTTGCCAGTTCTCCCATGATAAAAGGAGATGTGCCCGAAAACCTGGCATAAGGCAATGATTTTTAATGTTAATCACTGCCTCAGCCCCGATTGTTACGATGAATGGGCCATCCATAATAAACTGAAGATTTCCCCTTTGGGGCGGGGCTTCGGACATGATTTGCATAAACCATACCCTTCACCCCTCATGTTGATGCGTATGTTGATATACAGATAATTGTTTATTATATTCCATCACAGACCCCTTCCTCCAAACACACTCATATACAGTCATGTCACTACAGTATTATTTTTAGTGTGTGTCCAAGAAGACAATTACCACAAAATCACCAAAAAGCACAAACACAAAGCAGAGAGAAATNGATTTTCTCTGTGACATAAATGATCTCCTTTGTGTGATTTTATCTTCATCTAGAGATAAATATAATCAATCATCTTCCCCGTGCTCCACATTTCAGTCACTTGCTGTGTGGCCAGAACATACAGTAGGTCAGATACTGTAGATGATTAAGCTTGATTAACATTTAAAAAATTCCAAGAAGTAGATTATGTGAATTGTTTTCTATGACAGCAGTATGTGTTTGATGTTCATAGCAAAGTTATGTATGTGGCTTTGTCATGAAATGTTTAATATACTTTAAATGAGCAGTCCTGTAATGCTATTTGTATAATTATAAACAGATGCTTTAGACCCTGTATAACTTACATTTCGTCACAACTAAACAGAACAAATGTTTCTTCATTTTATACTGTACTAACACAGTCTGTTATTAATAAACATTATACATACCAGTTCTCATTTCTATAAAACTCAGAAGTTATAACCAGGCTATTTTGTGATATTAAGAATTTGAGTGACTATGATCTGTCACCCCTACAGGGGACAGCATTGTCACTATACGGTGCCCTATGAGATGGCTGTGCTCCTGGCCGTATTTCAGTTTATCATTCTTGTATAAATTACAACCACAAGTCTTCTGCATACAATCATTCTGAAACAAATACAAACTGTATCTATTTGGTGTTTCATGAGTTGTTATTTTTCTTGAAATGGCTCCAAGAAATGTCATACTTAGCAAGTGTATGTCAATGTAAGGGAGTGGCTTTAATGAATCCCTTTACTTGAAGGGTGTAAAGCCTTTCTCAAGCCAATGTGTAGCATTGAGATGGGACAAATCTACTCTTCAAATCTTCAAAATACTGGACTAAAACCAGGGAACCGAAAAATCTGGAACCAAGTTCAAAATGAGTTGTCTGTACCTAATGCATTCATTAAAATAGCAATGATATCACTGGTCCTGAACAAAGTTTTATTTTACATAGNGTGTACTTTATTGACTGTTTTAGGAACATCTGTTTTAATATGAAATAATCTGATTGTATACATATTTTTTATATATTTTTGTTTTACAAATATTAATTGCTACAACGACATTTATGGAGCAGGTTTCCTTCAGCCTAGTTTGGAGCTTTGCATGGCACCTCTGCATGGTTCTTCATGTCACAGTACATAAAGTAGTTGGCCATCCCCTACAAGCAAAGTTGACTGGGGTGTCATTTGACTTAAGGGGGTTCCACTGCATGCATTCAGAGTGATTGCCAGCCCGCCAGCCCCCTATGCACTGATTGGTGGTGCTGTCTGAACTACACAGACAGCAATGANTTCTTTCCCGCTGAAGCATTTTTCAGTTTTGTCTTCATCAAGTGAAATGCATGTCCAATCAGATTCTGGACAGGTGATTGACATGGCCATTGCATAATTTTCTACATTTTAGCCTTAAACAACTCTTTGGTTGCTTGTGCAGTATGCCCATGCCATGATACTACCACCAATATGCTCCACTGATGAGGTGGTATGTTTTGGAACATGAGCCGTTCCTTTTCTTCTCCATACTCTTCTCTGTCAATTGATCTTTGTAACCCGAACTGTAATGGTTTTTGTAGATGTTGTTTGACAAACTCTAATCTAGTCTTTCTGTTTTTGTGACTCACCAATGGTTTACATCTTGTGCTGAACCCTCTATATTTATTCTTGTGAAGTCTTCTCTTTAGTGTTGCCTTTGACACATATACACCTACCTCCTGGTGAGTGTTCATGATTTGTCATCCACCACAGTTGTTTTCTGTGGTCTTACAGGTCTTTTGGTGATTGGTTTGTTTTGACATAGAAACCATTGTAATTCCTACATCATTCACCTGATTTGTATGTAAATCCATTGTAGTGGTATATAGAGTTCAAAATATGAGAATTGTGCCGATGTCCCTATATTTATGCACTTGACTCGATATACTGCCATGCAACATGGTTTTACCCATGAGAGTGTAACTCATGAGTGTAAGTCATNAGAGTGAAAAGCTGAATCCAGCCCTAAATTCTATAACAGTAGATTCCCTTAAATAAACATGTGTCTCTTCTGTCAGTCCACTATCAGTGCATAATCATTGTCATGGCAAAATAAAAAAAAAACATATTGTGCCTCCTCATTCCCCTGATGTATGCCCCATTGATCGAACCTCTTACAGACCTACCAGGTGTGATCCAAATGTCCAGGGTATTTCAGTTAAGATGAAACACTACTCCCTCTTTACCTCGCTGCCAAATCTAATGCAGAAGCTGGACATATATGGTACGCACTCAAGGTACAAAGTTAATAACTCTAAATTGGAAACCTTGGCACTCCTCCTTTCCCACCACACTGCTAAAATGTTGGAACTGAACTTTTCCTGTGGAGACACTTAACAATTTGCTACTTGGGCGTTCTCATAACTAAGCAATATTCCCAACTCTTCCAGGCTAATTAGCTTTATATAGCCTGGTTCGGTCAAATAAACACTTGGAATGAACCTGATGATTTCTGTCTGTTTTATTTGCTTCAAACATGCATCATTCTTTTTAACACACAGTCTGTATTTGGAAAATTTATCTGGACATTTCTAAAATCCAGAATCCATCGATCATGTTTTACCAGGCCCAACAGCAAAGGGACGCAGATCTACCTAATTTTGCTGTAGAAAACAGAAGCTATAGATACATATATAGAAANGGAGAACCAGCAGCATGCTTTCCACCTTGACTAGAAACCAGTGATTCGCATCAATGCAGTGCTATGCAGTGAAATACGCTAATGTGATTGGGATATCTTGGTAGCATTCTATCAAGACTCGATCTAGAGAANCTGATGACAAACATTTACATAACCTTAGTGCAATACCCTTGTGGTTTACTCTTTGGGAAATTGGAACTGATTTCATAATTTACACTGCAAACCCCAGACATTCTCGCTTATGAGTTGAGTCATTTGGGAGTAATTAACTGGACATCTATGAGTTAAACAATAAGTATACAGGTGTATTCAAACTATGCAATGCTTTCTGCTTTTGCACTCTGTTGAGGGATGTTGGCAAATACACTTAATAATAAAAAAAACATGACTACACCGACAGGCCTCTTTTTAGGCTGACTTAGCCGTTATATTATTGGGTAAGAATATTTGTCACTTTGACTTCACAGGTTATTTTATCAGAGGGTATTCATTTCAGATCATTCATTCACAAATTTTGTGATTGATTGCATATTAACATGATATACTTAGTATTTATTAATCCATTTTATAGGAGCAATACAGACCTATGGGTACACTATTCTCACCCAAAAGTACTAACCACATCTCTCACCCTGGAGAAATAAAAACAGGGTTTTATTTACCCAAATCACTCCCCCATTCTCTTTTATTCGTAGGGTTACTAAGGGTGGGTCTTAACGTCATCAAGTTCTGCACATCCTTAGTAATGACTGGAGCTGGAGGCAATGGTTTTTATTAAATCACTACTTCAAGTTATGGTCTTGGAGATTTGCTAGCAATACTTGAAAATTGAGAGTCGATAACCCTACACATCTCTAATTCCCATCTATAAAATATGCAAAATATGGCATTTCATTATAATACATAATACATCTGTTCAGTATGTATCTATTCAAATGTGTATCTGCATAAAAAATAAAGAAATAAATAATCATAATAATTTTAAAAAATATGAATCTGTCACATTTGTAGCATGGTTAACCAGAAGCAGAGTTGCTTCTTTTATTACAGTGAATCAAGCCGTATGCGTCCTGCTTCTGACTAGACACAGTTACATCAAAACATTATACAAATTTACTGAGGGCGTATCAGTTTTTGGTTGAGTAAGGACTAGGATATAATATAATATGGAACCGTGTGACTAAATGTGGACAGAGTTGAAAAATGCAAAGAAAAGTTTAGTCATTTTGACATAAATACAGGACTTTGAGAAGAGACACTTTGTTCCTACATCTATTGTTTTTACCAAATAAACACTGAATTAATGAAGTTGAGTCAAATACAGCCTCATTTGCATTAGTACTGTATGTTCCAACAGAGATAGCCACAGGCTTATTGGAATTAATCGAAACTATATTTAGAGTTACATAAATACTTTTCATTGCAGCACCCAGTGTAATAGTTTATAAACTCAGCTCCTTTCTCAAGTAGGAATGTAAAAGCATTGTCGTTATTTTTTAAATTAGTTACTCAATTATCCAGAACTATGCCCTTAAAATGTTGGATTTGTGTGGTGATCACAGGCAGGTGAAATGGGCTTGTATGTGTAAAAAACACACAGAGTAATTGTATACAGAAAAACCATCAATAGATTTTACAAGTCATATAGTAGGACAATAAGTAAAGGGTAGAAAAATGCCTTAAAACATCTGTTGCTGGAGATATTTGCATCATTAAAGTTTTGCATAACATTTTTCCTGTTATTGTAGCAAAAAAAGAAAATATACCAATTAAAAAAAAAAATATATATATATATATATAAAAAAATATATATATATATATATATTATAAGTGAATTCTTAGTTTGTTATTCATTTATTAAATTGATGATATGACAGAAAAATAAAATGCACTAAATAACAATAAAACGACATATAAATCAGTAATGTGACCTAGGTTGGCACAAAATATATTCCATAATTTACATAATTTATACTATTCTATTTTATCTGATCTAATGTATTTATATCTATTTTATTTCTAATGTATAAACAAGATGTCAAGAATAGAAGTATTGTCAAGTTACAGAAATAAAATCCCAATGCTCCCTGAATTAACCTAATGTAACCAGGGAATTACATGTGTTGTGATTTCTACTTGACCTATAATTGTAGCAGAGGTGAGTTCACATGTTTCAATGACACCTACAACATCCAGTTATGTATCTTTCATTACTGTTGGCTAAATGGGGATTATTGTATTCTGGTTACCAAGCTTCTGCAATGTGTCAAGGGTTAATAAGCCATAAAACAAACATTAATTGGGTCTATGTTCCTTAAATGATAATTATTTATTCACAGTGTAGTCCGCAGCCNTCCTAAATGTATGTAGTTAAAGCTCCAACAAGCCTTATGGGTCAGGTATTACCTCATCTGTTAGTGCAGCTGCTGATTTGTGAAGTCACTGGACACGTCTGGTTTCCTTCTGTCGTAACAGCTCATTTATCCCTCCAATACTTCGGAGACCTGCGGACCGTTGCATATATAGGGTGAAAAATCTTGGATGAAACAGCAAAAAGGTTTACCTGCTGCTGTGAGTGAAGGAAAGCAGACCCATAGTGGTGGTCTGTAAGTCTCTCTTACTCTGATGAGATTAACTTCTTATAAGGACATTGCATTTGAGCAAAAGCAACTTTCATAAGCAGCAATATTAAAAAGAACAAGACAAAGGCATTGAAGGATACCTTGCATTTTAAATGAATACTTTCTGCTTTTCTAGTGACACATTTTTATGTTTGTCCTTAGACATAAAAATTTATATAAAAATGCCTGTACATGATGGCAGAGGTTTTGAGCAATTTAAATGTTTAACACTATAGAAAATGGGGCATGGGCATTAAATAATTAATATGTGTGCTGGNAGTACAAGNGATGAATGGCCCTTTGGGGAGGACACATTTTTGGGGTCCATTCTTAAAAAACTGAAACTGGATCCAGGCGTCAGATCAGATCAAGTACNGCATGTATGAGCAGTGTCCCCCCATGCTCTCCTATGAGTGGAGGAGATTTTAGTGTGCAGAAGGTACCCTAGAGTATTCTACTCACAAAACTGTGTGGGCAGAATACTGGATTCTAAGTAGGGANGTAGCCAAGCCCTTAATGTATGAATTAAATATTAATGCCTATACNCCACGTGTACCTTATCCACCCCATGTGCAATAACCTTATTTCGGTATGAAAAGCAATCTTGCGGTTTGCCCTTAGTGGGAAGTTGGTTCCAACCCCTTAGTGGTCTGAAACATGCAGTATCCAACTTCATTGAGGGTGGTGGCTTGTCTTCTTAGCGAATTCCAACAGAAGGCGCCTGCCATACTGACTTCAGCTCCATAGCATGCCCTCACTGTTCAGTTTAATCACGACACTACTCCCATGATACAGAATCGATCTTCACATTCTGCTGCATTCTACCACAGGACAGGACAGTGAATCCAGATCTGTACTGGGAATGCAGTGTGTTCCTATCCGCAAAATGTGGAGGTCTGGTTCCAGTATAGCATGGATTAAATATGACAATAATCATAATCATNATAAAGATAATAATAATAATAACTTGCACATCAACTACATTTGTTTGATCTTTACCTTTCCTCAAATTGTAATATAAGCAAAGTGGTGATTTTTTAATTTTTTTCTCTTACTAAACTGTTTACCAAAATTTTTTTTCGTACTTACCTTTGTTTTTAGGGATTTTATGTGTCATCATAGGCANTGTTTATGAACCAAAAAACCATGGAGCATTTCAGTAAGACTTTAAACTTTGAATGGCATCCATGTTTTCTCACACTAAATGATTTGGTGTAAAATGTATCTAAAAGAAACAAGCTAATTGCTTTTTAAGGTTCAACATGTACTCTTTAAATATACTTGTACAGCAAATTAGAGACAATTACCGCATTTGTTAGGTGTGTTTTTGTTCCTACACTCCTATAAATATTACACACAGCTGCCAGATTGACATAATATGTANGTGATCTTGTAAACTGAATTACATTGTTTTCAAATTGTAACAAAGTTGGGGAAATGTCAACACTGAGATAAAATGAAAGAACCAATTTGTAGCACACAGAATGCTGTAGGTTACGGCCATATTATGCTAGCTCATGCTGCTGGTGAGATGTCATGACTTCTCAATGCTCTCCGCACATAGTCATACAGGCTGTTTCTATTTAATGCAATCATTGTTAACACAGGCTAAAATATTACCTGTAACCTAATAAGTGACTGGGAATGTGAGGTAACAGCCATTTTA
The DNA here is from genome assembly GCA_016617825.1 of Platyplectrum ornatum. NCBI lineage: Eukaryota > Metazoa > Chordata > Amphibia > Anura > Limnodynastidae > Platyplectrum > Platyplectrum ornatum. Next base: position 89,472 of record JABWIB010000633.1, on the reverse strand, counting down.
GCAATTTTACTGATTGCACTTACACATTGGCTGAAAATGTGCATGTCATATCCTAGTTCTCCAGTGACACTCAAAATCTGATCATTTACANATGAAAATAAATAGCTCTGACATCTGTGCAGATGTTACAAACACGCTAAATTATATTATACTTTTTATTATATTATAATTATATTATTATTGTTATTAATAATATGAAATCGGTAGTTCCAAATGGTTCAAAATAGCAACTTAACACTTGATCCTTCTTCTTAAAAAAAATGTGATCTATTATTAAAAATTCTGTCACCAGACAACTAAGGTGATCTTATACTGTGTGAGTTCTGTCTATCTAGGCATCCCCAAATTAGGATTGTCCAATAAAAGTCAGGGTGTTGGGTTTGATCTGTGTCATTGCTTCTGTTGGGTTTTCCATGTTTGAACTATAGAACATAGTAGNCATTTAATGAACAGTGAAATATGCGCATTAATGGCACAGTCTGATGATCATTCCAAAGTCACAGGGGAAAAATNATCTGATCATTACGTTAGAGCAGAGCACAAAGTGGAAGGAGAAGAATAGTACCTTTTACAGAGGCTCAATTTATTGGTAATAATGTGTGAAATCTGGCAGAGAGAACAACACACGTCTCTTTGGCTCCATGTAGAGTACTCCTGATAAAACCTAACACCCTCTGGGATCTTTCAGCAATGTCTAAATATATAGTGTTCTTACATGCACAATTAAATAATTTAGCATGGAAAAGTAAGGATAGTTAGGTGGGATTATGGTAAGACCACCAACTATTAATTCTCTGTACAAGCTGACTTAGCTTAGACATCTGTTTATTTGTGTGATGTTCCACAATGCATTGCAGTAACTTCATTCAATGTAATGCAAGGGGATATATTGGTAAACGTATTCTTCCTAATATCACAATATTAGGACTTTTAACCCCTTCCGACCCTGCGCCGTATATATATATACGGCGTAGGGTCGGATGGGGTTAAAAGTAAGCGAGGGTCTTTAAGGACGAGCGCGGTACATGTGCGCTCGTTTAACTGTCACCAACATGACATTGTGGGGTGACAGGATAGTGATGGCAGCTGTCAGTGACTGATGTCGGGGGGGACCAAAA
>JABWIB010000633.1:48215-58254 GCA_016617825.1 Platyplectrum ornatum | reverse complement strand
GGAAGTTGCCCATAGCAACCAATCAGATTCAAGCTCTCAGTTTCATTTAACATACTGGAGAATGTAAGCTCGAATATGATTGGTTGCTATGGGCAACTTCCCCACTTTTCAATTCCCCAGCAAATTCCCTGCTTAGTAAATATACCCCCTAGTACTACATTTTTATTGTACTACATTCTTGGCCATCTACTATCTTCAAAATGGTACGCTACGTATTTCAATTCTACCAATTGATCATTTAGGTATGTAAATGTAAATATGCCAATAAATGAAGTTTCCTTTGGGTACTGTACGATTTGATAGGATTACATCTGAATTACTATAACCATATTGTTAGAGAGAAGTTCTGTGTCTCTGTGCATCGCATACTTTTGGAAGTGACATTCACTGTTTCCTAGAATAATCTATTTTTGTTTACAAAAATGTCAGAATCAGTAGTAAAATGCTACTGAATGATGTCAACAATACAGTAATCGTTTAAAAATACCAAAGGGCTAATAATTATCATTTCAATGTAGTCTGCTCTACTATTTTTGACCAGACAGAATTTGTCTCATATTCTGATTATGGAAAATGGGCTAAATGATGCCAGACGGCTGCTTGTTTTGTGAAGGAGCCCATCAGTGTGGAATCTGAATGTAACATATTATTCCATTAAGCAGAGATGATGATAGATAAACAAGAACATGGGGACAGATGTCAACACAGATTATATAAAGAATAGGCAATTTATTTAACTGATGACAATAGTGAAGGAAACCACTATGATCCCAATCAATTTCTTTTGAATTAACCAAGTTGCATCAATCAGTGTTTATGTGGAGTTATTTTAAAATAATTACTGTAAACTGGTAAACTGGTTAATAAACTAACAAATGTTGGAAATATGATAAAAAAAATTAGAAAACATATGTACAAAATATAACAAGGTAAACCAAATATTAAAATTCTAAGCATATTGTATAAAGATATTATCATTAATAGCAATAGCAATAGCATTAATAGCAAAAGCTCCCAATTACTGCTCATACACTTAACTGAAGCTTTGGGCCAGATCCAGAGTTAAGAGCATTATTCGCTCACAAGCAAACTGATCCATAAGAGGATAGGGCACTCTTTTGGCATTCCCCCTTACATGTTCTGAATCTGGTCTTAACTTCTCTGTATGTGTCATATAATATTATGTGGAAAACCACAGTCTGAATAAGTGGGCCACATATAGCTGACCGTCACACACAACTGTGCTAACCCCCACACATCATTGGTCATCCAATGGGCATTTCATGATTTTCATGTCTAGGCCCATGTGGCGCACAATCCAGCTTCGGCATAAAAACCTGTCAAACAATAAATAATTAAATAGAAAGCCTCAAATAGTGTGTTAATAGTGAACTGTATGTGGGTTAAACAGATAATCACCCAAAGAGGCATGTACCAGTAACCTCAGAGATATGCTAACATATTGAAGGGAATTCAGTGCTGTACAATAATTCAGTATAAACATTGCAGATGTGCAGGTGTAAGTAGGGGCAAGAAGGCATACGGCCACAGAGAAGGTCCAGTCTTTCATGATTTGGGCCACTACCTACCTCAGTGTTGTGGCCACATCCTTTGCAAAAACTTTTGACTGCCTACAGAATATATTTAATACAAATTATATTTTTATTACCTAGCAACCAATGTGATGTGCAAACAGTAATGACTCAGGACATATAAGTTATATATTTAGGTCTGGAATGAAAGGCTAAATTTTAATGGGAGTTTCAGGTAGCAAATTTATAGTCACATAAATACTAACTTACTTAATATATGTATATAACCATGCACATGTGACACAGCACAACATATTTTGTTGGCCTTTAATATCATATCATGGACCTTGACATAATTGTAAATGTTCTACCGGTGTGGGTTCAAAAATCTTAGATTTTTTGTAGAAAACATAATTTAGTTTCGTTTATTATTGTTAGTTATTTAACCTATGGAAAATCCTAATTCTGGAAAGTGAATCACTTGTGCCTCTTGTAATCAGATCACATTCCAATAATACCATCTCTAGTCTCATACTACAGTGCAGCAAATAAATCAGTATAATTTACCCCCCCCCCCTTCCTACAAAATGACTTGTTTTTGCAATACTAGTAAAAGAGCCCTTGTCTTAGTTGAATAAATAGTTAAACATCTGGTATTCATCTTATTGACAGATTTTGGCTACATTTAGGCATGTGCAAACAATTGGTTTAATAAAATAATGTACTTAAGGAAAGTTAGGATGTTAAGTTTATGCTTGTGCTACCACCAATGTGTGTATTGAATTAAGTTGTAATGAGATTTAACCATTAAAAGAATGAACTGACAAGTCCAGTCCCAAGTTCCAGTAGATCTATGAAATATTTATGCTGTATAGAGATACATTATGTAGAATGTAAAATGCATTATGCCATAATATACTGTAAATGTTTTGCATCAGAACATACTTTGTGCCATCCTGGGTTCCATTCAGGAATTCTTTACACCTGGAAGGCATATTATACAATGTGTACAAGAGGTGGACAGAGAGAAGTTTTATATGAATGGACTAATGAGCAGGTGATTGTTTGTAGCCCTGGATCCAGTTCCAGGAATTTAATATAATTAATGTCTAGAAAGCAGTGGGGTTATGTGTTTTGACATCAGGAACTAAGACCTTGTTAAAGATTTGCACAGAAGTGCATGTCTTATTACCTTGTTTACACAGAAGATTTTGGGGGACTGTCCCGCTGTCATTCCCGCCTCCCAGTTTGTCCCGCTAGGCGGCGCGGCATCTAAAAGGCCGGGGCTTGGGCTGGAAGGGGTCTGGGTGTTTCTGGGGCGGGGTCGGGGTCTGGGGTTGGAGTTGGGCGGGTCCATGGCGGAGCTTATGTGTCCCGCGGCCCGGACCGTGAAAGTTGGGAGGTATGCAAAGAGGGAAGAAGCTGGCCACTGGGGCCCATGAGGTTCTCAGAGGCCATGAGGTTCTTGCAGATGCTGCACTTGTTCCCTGGGAGCGCAGCAGGGGCAAACACAGGATTTTGGAAAGGGGGGGGGGGGGTTCCAAATATTTATATCAAAGATAAAACGCAAATACTTGTCTGGCAATAAAAATGTCCAGATGAGGTAAAAGGTAAAAAAAAGTCTAGATTGGCAGGCAAAGGAAAATACAAAGAACAACACAAGGAGTCTTTAACCTAACGGAACTCCATTATTCCCCCTCAGATTTACGAGTGTTAGAAAAAAGGGCTTTCATTTGCCCCCTCTTGTGGACCAAACTACTTCGATCTAATTATAGACCTAATGAAATTTATTAGAAATCTTACATTGAAGAGTAACTTTTTGAAACAAAATGTGGATCTAGAGGTTTCAAATACACCAAATAGATCAGTTCTGAATAGATCAGGTTTAAAAGTGTAAATTAACCTACTATTCCCTTGAGTCTCAGGGGAGTTTTGTAGAAACATTTTCAAATTTAGTGACAAAGGATTTTAAACAATTTAATAGTGATCAATTGGTACTTAAATCCAATTTGAACAAATGGGACAATGAATCTCTGAATAAATTACTTGACAATAAAGAATGTTGTAATATATATACTTGAGTGCCCTTGCGGGCTTCTCTATGTCGGGAAGACTAAGAGATGTCTAAAAACCTGCATTCTGGATCAGTTGAGGGGAATCTTGAAACAAAATGTTAATCATTCAATTCCACAACATTTTGCCAAATTCCATAGTGTTGATGCTTAGTCGCCTGACAGGCAACTATATAAAATGATCGTTTCTGTGTAGTATGTGCAATCCTGCACAGGGCATCTTTTTTTTTGAGAGAGCCGAATGTCCCAGAGAGCGGAGTTCGGAGAATATGATTGTTGCATGTATTCTAGACTTGTATTTGGGAAACAGGATTGTTATGTACAGTTTGATGTAAATATATGATGTGTGTTCAACTTCTCTTCACTTTAAAACGTCGCTATCCACCGTATATAAACAAGCCAGGGAAGTGCTCTACCACACCCCCTAATGAAGTCTCCCTGACGTTGGGGTGGAGCTAATTAATCACGAACACTCTGAGGTTGGAGAGAGGTAGCAGCTTGCTGTGAACATATCGCTGAACTTGCACAGGCAGTCTTGACCAATGAGTATTCCTGTGATTTCATGTTTTACCCCCACAGTACTAGTCTTTAAACAGGAACTTTTATTGTGTTGTTATTTCAAACTAGAAATATATGACACCATGAAGCATACATGCAGGGCCGGCACGCCCATTAGGCAGCGAGGCGGGGGGGAAAAGAAATTATAAAAAAAAAAGAAAAAGCGTTAATTTATTACCGGGAGGGCGGACGGGACCTCTCCGCCGCCCTCCACTGTGGTTTTTAGATCATCAACGTGTCACAACGCTTTAAAGGGGGCGCGGTGCTAGGTCTGCCTAGGGCGCCCGCAGACCTAGCACCGGCCCTGCATACATGTGTACATAAAGTAGCATAGTTAGTCTGTGGCCAACAGCATGAGTGCTGGGGATTCTTGTTGATTCTTGTCTTTTTCCTTTCTAGCATCTGCATTGTGTTAGCTTACAGACTAATGTGCAGACTCAATTTGTGTATTTGTATATATATTCATATAAATATCAGTTGCAAATGCAGGATTTTGGAAGGGGGGTTTCTAAAGCATGTATGGTGCTGTGCAGATGGTGAAATATATAAAGTATATATTGAGTATATTAGGTGTCACGTGTATATTTGGGTATATAGTAGTCATACTGTTTTTTTATAGTGTAATCTCCAGACCATTAATACACCCGCAGATGTGATTCCCTTACTCCCTTTATACTTAATATTGTATAATATTTTTTCATTCATGTAATTAGGGACTTAGTACAGTGATATATTAATATTAAAGTTTAATATTAAGTTTAAATATTAAAATGGTGCTTTAATATTTAGGGGTCTTCACTATATAAAGTAGTTGTGGGGTAAATTATGGATCTGCACATGACACATACTGTAATATATAGTGTATTGTAGAAATATACTATATTCTAGTGTATTAGGTGTTTGTGAATAGCACACTATATACTGTATATAGTGTTCCATTTCAAATCCATAAAATAAAGTAACTGTTATAGTATGTGCCATTGCCACACTTCTAATATATCCCATATGTTCTTTATATAATGTGCCATTTCCAGACCCCTTAACATAATAAGCACTGAAAACCCAAGTTTAAAAAAACAAAACCCCAAAACTGCATTGGCCAATTTCCCCAGCAGAGCACCCTCAGCAGAGTGCCCTACACTGCCTTATCCCTGAAACATTTACTAATCCATGCAGATGGCATTGCTGTAGCTATGATCTATCAGCAACCTATAAACCATATAATCTACATTATACATGAAACATTACATTCTATCCAAAAGTTTATATGAGTAATCCTGACTTTGTGCTGAAAAAGGGAGGCACATAGGCCTGAAGCAAATGTGTGTGTGTGTTCTGCCAAACCACCCATCCAAAGCCTGAGTGCAAACCAAAAATCATTAACATACTCAGATGTTTTGTCATCCGCTGCGTGGTCATTTATTCCGTTGCATGACTTGTAAGAAAGTTATGAAGCCACCATCATTGTGCTTCAAAGACTAATGAATTGCATTTTTGCCTTTTACAATCCTAAGATCATGTGTAAAGTTGACTTAAGCATTTGCATTCAGATTCAAATACATTTCTGGTCTGTAAGAAGCCAATATATAATACATAGGAAAGAGTTTTTAAGGAGTTTTTGGTTGCATAATATAGATACAGTTTAACCAATTAAAATGAAGCTAGGATCAATGAACCTTGATGTAAAAATATGGAACATTAAAACATGCATACATAGCAGAATATCCACTTTAATTAAACAAACTATCTAAACAATGTATAATAAGATAGATTAGAAAGAAATATATGTTAAAACCAACCATTCTCTGTTTGACGTCTCACTGACTGGATGGGGTGATGCTCAGAGAGGATTTGAGATGAATGAAGACTCTGGTGTACTATTGAACTTACATGGTTGAAATTCAGGTACAATTGATGGGGGGGGTAAAATGAATGTTAGTGTGTGCATGCAGGGAGAATACTTTATTTTTGCATGTTGCACACAGATACTGACCAGTGTTACTGTTACACTGTTATTAGACTTGGGCTAGGAAACATCATCTCTCACCTGTAATACTGTTTGCAAGCAGGGCCGGCAACAGAAATCTTGGGGCCCCGGTACACCCAGATGTTTTGGGGCCCCCCTCAATAGTGATAACTCTAGTGATAGGGTTCCCTGAAGCTGTCCCCCTTGACCCCCCCCTGCCGCCGGCCCTGTTTGCAAGTAATGAAATTTACCTCCCCTGCAATTTAACATGGTTTTGCCCACTTGCTCGTGAGTTCAATAGTATGTAATTCTGGATACAATCCAATGGGAATATGGGTAAGTAGAGAAATTATCTTAACTGTCCTATGCCTGGATGAACCACAAAACTAAATTTACAACCCCTTACACCTTCTACAACGAAACAGACTTTACATACTGTGGGAATGTGCATTCATATGGGCACATCCCTGTACAGTGCCAAGTATTGCGTAAAACACAGCGATGCATAAAAGATAGCATATTATAGTATAAAGAGCAATGTTATGTTGTAACCCAAGGTAACGCCACATTGGACATATCTAGTGTAATAAAAATAATTATATGTAATATATGCATGTAGGTTATGGATTATCATAATAGCACTTGTTTTGATTTCACAATTTAATTAAATAAGCTTAGTGGTTTCTGGTTGATGTAGATCGAAATTAATTAGGGTAGTTAAAATGGAAATGTGTTTACTGCTTTAATTTCACACAGGACTGTGCAACTGCATAACAACATTGATCATGCTAATCAAATTAAGAATGAAATAAACTTCCTGATATAAATCTTTATTAGATGCGGTACAGGCTCTTATAAGTAATACTGTATGTATGTATTTTTTGTGTGTGATTATTTCACACAGTTAGGTCTTTGTGGACCTATATATATATATATATATATATATATATATATATACAATGTGATAACGTCAGGGGCATTGTGTTAGAGGGACGGTATTTTGGTCCGGAGTTCTTGGCATGTATGTGCTAAAACCCCAGGGAAATGTCTGTTTGCTTTTGGGAAAAGTCTTTCCCAAAAGTATTTATGGCTTATGTAAAAGCCGACATAGGGTTCCCTGGGGGGATGGTAGGGAGAGAGGATGGGTCAACCATCCATCCAAGGCCAGTCCTGGTCTTGGGGCTGTTCCAGGCCTAATGAGGTCTGCACCGGATTAAGCCTTCATTAGGTGTGTGAGGTGGTGGTTCAGTGTCTCACTGAGCTGGAAGCAGGCAGGTAGCCTGAGAGAGACTTGTGCTGAAAACCTTAACTTACCTGTGTGAGTAAGACTTGTGTTAGAGAGGCATACCTGTGTCTAGTTAGTGTCCAGGCGGGCTAGGATTTTATTTTATGTTTTGGCTGGTTTTTGTTTTGTAGAAAAGAAAAAAACTTTCAACTGCACAATCAATGTCCAGAGCCATGTGGCTCTTATCTACCGTCACTTTCTATGTTTCTATATATATATGTAACTGAAGAACTTCAAATTTCCATTTACAACATCCAGTCACTCTTGCAGCGACGTTCCTGTAGGCTTTCAGCACAGGTACAGGCAAGATACACAGAATTCCACATGGGGGAAGAAAGTTAAGAGGCTTTACCAATGTATCTCCACCCCTACGCGTTTCGTCAATAGACTTTGAAGTCTATTGTCGACTTCCAAAAAGACTTCCAAAAGTCAACAAGGGAAAAGTCAGCACCTCAATTATAGACTCTGTACCTTGTGACAGATCCAGGATCACGGCCGTTCTGCCAGGATCCTGCTCACAGTGCTAGAGAGGTATTTAAATGAAAAAAGGAAAAAGTACACAGGTACCTTGTGTCTGCCTGTCTCAGCTGTAAGTCTAGTATAGTAGGATGAATGACAGTCATAGTCTATATGTCCTATTCCTCATTGTGAAGCTGTCTCTCTCATTTATATTTTGTATATTGTAGTGTAAATCATGTAAAAACAAAAAAGTGTCTGATACATCATGGATTTGATTTAATCCCTTAGATAGATGTACAATATGAAGGGTACATTTTCAGCTTTATTGCTAAATCATGTTGAGACAAAAAAGGATGATTAGGTGCGTTTATTCAGGAATTGCTCTTTAGTCTTCTGAGTATTACATCAACCTCATGATTTTCTGGTGAGATCAACAGATTGTCAAGAGTATTAGTAAAAAATGTGAATTATCTGTTAAAACAGAGCTTGGCCTTTAATGAAGAATTTTAATGAGTGTTTTGTTTTGTACATCACATACAATGTAGAGTGTAGAGAATCCCCCAATCCATGGGTAGATACGTATTACATGGAAAGTTTCACTACTTATTGTGCTGCTAGACCTGACCAAGACTCAATACAGAACAAAACAAAATTAAAGCAGGAAAGAGTTTGGGAAAAACACATGAAAACAGTTTATGGGTGTTCAAGACACGAGCAATATTTTACATATAGTTTTATAACAGTTAGAAATCAGTTAAGTGCAGAATTATTCCACTGATATCTATAATGAAAGGTTTATTAGGATGATAGCACACACCAACTCCGACCAGTGTCTAATAAGATTTGGATCTTGCTCAAGCAGGGTATGAGGTGGGGTGTAAACAGGGTAAACTGATTTAATTGAAAAACCATTAATTTCTACTATTTTCTATGTTTCTATAGCGCCACTAAATGGTCTTACCCCCACTTCTAAATTCCCACTTTAATCGCTGCACTACAATCTCTTATGGTGACTTCAGATTTGTTCTCCTGGCTACAACCTCTGAAGTACCTCGAAAGGTTTTGCCAACTGAACAGCACAGCACTGCAGGACATGACCCATAGATGGGACAGGACCACCAGTACCCGACATGAATCAGGGAGATCCAGCAGATAACTGGACACGACAAGACACTACAGAGCACAGCAAAGCAAACAAGGATTGTGACCATGAATGCAACCTAACATGTACCAGAAATGCATTAGGGTAGCTACTGGTATCCATGAAACAGAAGAAAGGTGAGAGCACACAGGGTACGGGTGATAAGGATGATAGAGACTGGTAAGGACTACAGTAATTGGCACTGGTAGTACGTTTAGGTATGGCACAGGACATGACAACAACTAACAACAGGCTCAGACACATATGTTACAGTAAAGAATAAACAGGAAAGGAAGGAGCACAACAAGACACNTGGACAAGCCAATAATAGCAAAATGTATAATGGTAGTGCACTGTAACAATATATCACCAGCAAGGGAGAGATTTCCCTGATTAACACAAAGCTCAGTCACTCTGTACCAGAACCTGTAACAGATGCTCTGTCTGCATAGGAACAACTGGAGCCACGCTAATACAGAATAACATTTATTTGTTTGTAAAAGCTATTGGAATGGTCTGTGGAGCTTGGCCTTCAGCATCTTCCTGGACATGGGCAGCCCTATGCATAGGCCAGATAGGCGGCCACCTAGGTTCCCGCGCTGTTCAACAGCAGAGCTGGCAATCAGTGTTACCACCTCTGCTGTGTGTTCCCCCATTCCCCCGGTCTATAAGGAGCAGGGGCTCCTGATTGGCCATGACCCACAGCAGTGGTGGATTTGTGTGTGTGTGTGTGTGTGTGTGTGGGGGGGGGGGGATTAGCGGCAACAGGGGGCTTCTTTTAATTGTTTTGCATTGGGCACCGCACAGCCTAGGGCCATCTCTGGTCCTGGACATAGACATGGCCCATAATAGTGCTAACGTTGTTTTGCAAAAACACATAACTCTGGATAGCACATAGGTTAAGGGACTGACTGTTCCCCTGCTGAGTAGTATTGGCACAGGCTGAAACTTCTACAGCCACAGTCTCTGCCATGCCTATGAATCTAAATGGATTTTTTAATATGTTTGTCTAGCATTTAACTGTTG
>JABWIB010000633.1:8175-20365 GCA_016617825.1 Platyplectrum ornatum | reverse complement strand
TTTGAGGCGCAATGTGGATGGGGCGTTAAACTATATTTATATATATATATATATATATATATATATATATATATATATATATCCATTTGTATGTTTCTAGTTCATGCTTTTCCTCGGCAGAACCTATCCAGTTACTGTCTGAACTCTGGACTGGGCCCACATATTTTGAACTACAGGCCTATGTTTCTGCTGTGCAAAACTCTGGAACAGAACATGACAAGTTCTCATAGGCAATCTGTGGCAGACCCAGATATAGATCCAGCATTAATGATGCAAATGTTTGCAGACCCATAGGAAATGTTACTAAATTTCAAATGAAATATTTACATTACAATTTCATGGACTGGCTTGGCTGATACAGAGCATGTAAACTGGATTTTCTTTTAATCTGTGTATGATGTATTGAAAAACAGTAACCTTTAAAATCAGATTTATAGGCAGCTATTTCAACACTCTAAAAAGTATTTTTCTTCTGTTTGCAAAGTGTATTGTATTAAATCCTTATTGACATTAAGCAGGAAACTAACTTTTTCCCAGACTTTTTACGTGTATTTCTGGCTTGTGTAACTAAGTTAAAGTCTACACTGGATGTTTTATCAGGAAATCTGTTATAGGTATAGGTGCTTGTAGATCAAACAGAAGAAGAATTATCCTGCAATGTTTGTGAGCAGTGCTTGTTAACAAAGGTTTGTATGACAGAAAGTACACAAACAGTTACTCACCTTACCTGAGTTTTACCAGCTGTGTTTGAGCAACCTCATAATAATTTATAAGGAATTTTTCTTACTTACCTCTGCAAGTAAGATTAGTCTTTGATACGGAACTTAGAGTTTGAATATGAAGGGCCCATGTTAGCAAACAAACGACAAACACCATTGTACATTATAAAACTTACTGAAACCATATCAGATTTACTAAAGCATATAAGGAATAAGGAAATATATATATATCCTTATATTGCCTTTTCACTCATCATCTATTGCTTGTTCTTGATGAATTTCATGGGAANTAAAATTACTGTTATTCTTTACATGCAAGGAGAATACTTTTCTTTTGCCTATTGCGGTACTGACCAGTGTTCCTTTTACACTGTTATTTACACTTGTGTTGGGAAACATCATCTCTCACTAATTCTATTTCCAGCATGGAAAATTTACTTCTGCTGCAATGTATCATGGTTTGCCCAGGTGTAACTTTCCTCTCTTATTTTCAACTCTGGTCCATGCTTTCTCCTTGTTAAGTATAATGTTAAGTGTATAAGTCTGTGCATGTGTATATTCACACCACAAAATATCCATAATGCTTCTTCTGCTTGGTTAGTTTAGTCCAGATAAACAGATACACACCTATTGAAGACATAGGAAAGGGGCATTCAAGTGTAGAGCATAGAGTTAGCGCTGATCACATTATTGGCTGTAGTGTGGAGATAACATAAAAGATGGAGGTACTTACTGATGTTCTCAGATCTTTTCCTTCCTTTGTGGGTTTCCCCAGGGATACCGGTAGCGTGTCTTGGTTTCTTACTTTCCTATTAAGCTTCGAATTTTCTGAAAGGTTTCTGGTTGGGGCTAGTTCCTCTGGTGTCTCAAGGAGGTAAAAAATATGTAAGAGGGGAAGAATAGGGTGGACAAGCCAAAATGACAGGAGAGGAGGAGTAAGGAGAGTCAGAGCACTTTATTGACAGCAGGTGCGTGATCATACTGCCTACTCAGAGGGTACTCAGATGTTCTGGCCAGGGGAAGGAGGGACACACTCAGCGTAGGTTTCCCTGTTTAAAATTAGCACTTTTTCTGTCACCGGTTGCTTATAAAGAGTGTTGTATTCATCTACCCTAACCTAATGCACTAATTCTATTCTCTTAACTTAATTTAACTAGAGAATACTATTCAACAAGAACAGGAATAATCCCAATGCAAACAGATATAAATGCTATTTATAGAACAGATGTAGTCAACCTAGGGCTGTCCAGATGTTGTCAAACTACAAGTTCCAGCATGCTTTGTTAGGTATCAACTATGTCTGTGCATTTAAATCATGCTGGGATTTGTAGTTTATCAACACCTGGCGAGCCACAGGCCGCCTACCCCTGCCTCAAAACAATACAAACAACAAGATAATAATACAAAAACCTCTATATTTTTATCTGTACAACCCTCCTTATTGATGACACAGGTGCTAGATGGTACAATACAATTAGGGGTACCTTTACATTAAATCACTGCCCCATCCCAGGTTTCTGGAGATTTGCAGACTCTCCCGGGATACTGGGAGAATTGCCTTAAATTCAGGAGCCTGGAACCTTGAGTTAATAACCTAAATTCGTTCTCTAAGATCTTCACAGGATATACAGCTCTCTTCTGCACTAAACAAATGCTCTGATTCCCGGCTACAGAACTTCTCCCGGGCTGCACCTGCCCTCTGGAATAATCTTCCTCGCATGTTAAGGTTATCCTCCACTCTCCAATCTTTTAAGCGCTCCCTTAAAACTCATCTATTCAGACAAGCTTACCATATTCCTCAACCTACTTAACATGTTCTACACTGCTTATAATTATTCACCAACAATTTCTGATACTAAAACTGCTGTGGATCACACAGAGCACTGAGCACTTTTACGACACAACCTGGCTGGTCCATCCATTGTATAATAATAGCACTTACTCCTTTGTATCAATCCCCAATATCCTATAGAATGTAAGCTTGCGAGCAGGGCCCTCTTCCCCACCCATTCTGTCTGTTACCACCCAGTCATGTCTTATTGCTTGTTAAATTGTAAAGCGCTACGTAATCTGATGGCGCTATATAAAAACCTGTTAATAAATTAATAAATAAGTAAATTGGGAGTTAATAACCTCTGGGTTTGCGTATGTGCAAATATTTTACTGTACATGCACCACAATACACCAGTACATTCTCCATTATGTTCTTGACCTTGTTCAGAGTACATTTGGCAATGAATCATGTAAGGAAAAGTATGAAAAGTACTTAACGGCGCTTTAAATGTTGTTCTGCCATGCCTTCTGCTGCAAAGACATACAAAACATTACTTATTAACCTTAATACTATACAGTAAATCTCTTGAATGCAAATGGAAATTACAAATTATTATTAAATTACTAACTGTTACCTGCCCATTTGTCAGGAATTATGAACAGAATCTTTTGTACATGACAAAACAATGAATACATTTAGTTCTTGAAATTCAAGGAAGTGGGTATAAACCAATATTGCATAACACAAAAAACAATAATATAATATATGTATCTTTCAACAAATGTTAATAAGAATTTTACCTTTATGACATTGGTCTGAACTTTTACACAGTTTCAAAAGTATTAAATCAGGCTTCCATTGACACAGTGTTCAGAGATACAGACTTATGTGCCAGCAAATGAGAGTACACTACTGCTCAGAGGACCAGATCCATATGGAAATTAGGTGATTTACGCCATTCACTTTCTAGTCTGATTGGGTAGTGATCCATACCTCCCAACTTGCTGTGGTCTGGGAGCGGGACACAAAAGCTCCGCCCCATGTCATACCGACTTCGCCCCTGTTACACTCAACTCTGCCTCTAGTCACACTAGACTCCGCCCTAGCCCCGCCCATTTTGGTCCTGTGAGTCGCTGTAGATAATAGAAAACAAAGTTTGTCCCCTTAGCGCAGAGGTTCTCAAACTATTTTGCTCTGGGACCCCATCTGACAAAAAAAATTTTTACACGACACTAAGCAAGTTACCGCCAAATATTGCCCCTATATATTTTCACCAAGACATCAGATTATCATTTTAAACAGTGGTAAGTATATGTTTTATACCAAACTATATAGCTTTATGAGGTTAATTTGGGGGTTAAAAGAGGCTTAGAGGTCCCCTTTAACTCTTTGGACATTTGGACATTATTTGTGCATCATGACAACTGGCAATCCTATGTGACAAATGAATGTGAAAATGGAAGTGGTTCAGTGGACATGGGCCACCAATCACCTACTTAACGCATGTATCACAGTTGCAGAAAAGGTGCACTGGACATTTTTTTGTTTTGGTTTTATAATTAAAAAAGAGGATAAAAATGTTTTGTTCCTAAAATATTATGGTACTTAGTCTTTTTAGAGGCTTTTATAGAAGAAAAATCTCTTTTTCAGGAGTGAAATACCACTTCACTAGTGCGCAATACACAGATGTCATCATCTAGCACAGGCCTGACCAACCTGTGGATCTCCACATGTTGTCACACTACTACATACTAATCCCAGCATACTTTATCTGATTTCACAGATTTTTCACTGATTTCACTGAAATGCTACAAATCCCCATTCAGTTCTATAAGCCTAAACATGGTCTGACTGTACCCAAAGGAATGACATCTAGGGAATAATACATCTAATGTGGGAATGCACATTTTTTTTTCACAAGCTGTATCCTAAATTACTACCTTAAAATTCCATTTTGATTTAAAAAGAGGATGTGAAAAGACAATTTAATTGGATGTTTATTTCTTCTGATTTTGTTATTGTTTTAACACACAGTACTACTATTCTCTGTTGAGATCAGAGTTCTGCAACATGTCAAAACTGATAGCTTGTGTTTTATTTCAGTAAGCTCCACTGTTTGCTAAATATAGTAAATATAAAAGAATCTTGATGCCTAGAATGAATAAAGTTACTTAAATCCAGGAGGAAAAGCATACCTCCCAACTTCTAAGAACCGGACCGCAGGACACATAAGCCCTGCCCACGGGCCCGTATGACTCTGCCCACATCACCGCCAAACTCCGCCCATGTCACCGCCGACTCCGCCCATTTTCCTTCCAAGTCCTGCCCCCTTTCGATGTAGTGACTTGCGGCAAATGTTAATCAAGAGGTGAAATCAAAGTTTGTCCCATTAGCGGGACAAACTGGGAGACGGGAGTGCCAAAGGACAATCACCCAAAAGCATGACTGTCCTGCTGAAAGCTTGGACAAGGTAAGGGTGCATTTTTAATAAAAATTGTAGTACATATTCCTGAGGAAACTGCACCAGAACATGTATGCTCAATAATATGCATACTTTTTATTTATACGATCTTAAAAATGCGCGGACATTGAAAGGGATGAAGCATTAGTTATATTTTTTGCTGAAAATTCTTACTTTGTATCTACCAGAATCGCATGACTCAGTCCATTCCCGTCTTGCTCACGCTCATACTCTGGATCAGCTCCAATGTGAATAAATGACACTGCAAAACATTCAGAAAAAAAACTATTTTAAAATGTTAAGTCATATCGAAATGTATTTATGTGCTGATATTTAAAAAGAAAAAAGTTAACAAAACAAAATTGTAAAAAAAACATTTGTTAATTGTGTTATGGAGGCTTTATAGAACAACAATCTCTTTTTCAGGTGCTCTATACCAGACATGAGCCTGTACAGATAACACTTTAATATATACCACGTCACTAGTCCGCAATACACATAAACACCTAGCACAGGCCTGGTGAACTTGTGGCTCTGCACATGTTGTAAGACTATGAACCCCAGCATGCTTTAGCGACATACACATAGTTGATTCCTGACAGAGCATGTTGGGACTAGTAGTTTTGCAACACCTGGGTCTAAATGTACTAAGGGAGAAAAATACAGTGAGCAATGTACATAGCTGCACCTGTATATCAGTATAATACCCTTGGAAATCAAATTGCCAGATAGTATATTTGTTGACCGAAAGGCCAAATCAGTGTGATATCATTTTGCAGGTGAGTTTAGATATAACGATTAAACTAATATATTTAGAACTCATTTGATATATTTTATCTTTATTTACATCTATGTCATATTTAATCAGACTTGATTAGGGAATTCAGGTTTGCGGCAGGCTGACTGCCAATTTTCAGACAAAATGTTTGCATAATGTTTGTGCAGATAAATATACAAATATCTCCACAATCGTTGACAAATGTTGACAAATGCTGTTGCTCAGCTGGTTTTAGGGTCACTGTTACACAAGGAGATAGTTTACTTTGGGGGTCAAAATATTGTGCTGTTTACTCATACGCATAGTAAAACCATTTCTTGTATATTTATTATATCATTTCTGATTTGTTTTGTCTTTAGAAATTTCTCTATATATAACTTATTATAGAATATGGCTAATGTTGCATGTAAGTTTATACTGTAAGTATTAAGTATTAGCTTCTTTGTATTATCATAACAGTGCCTAAATTTAAGAAACAGGGAGATTGGAGGGAGATTGAAAAGTGGGGATGTTGCCCATAGCAACCAATCAGATTCAAGATTACAATCTCAATGTAAAATAAAAAAGAGAACTTGAATCTGATTGGTTGCTATGGGAAAAAATATCCCATCAGCCAGACATTAACAAACAAACAATAATAACAGGTAATCAAGGCCTCTCATTCATTTTCCATTGAGTGTGACAGTGTTATGGTCAATCTTCACAAGTCCATCAATTTTCATGGTGATCTTGTCGAATGCTTAAATTGTCATACTGTAGGTGCTCATGCAGTGAGAGGCATAGATGTAATTTCATGTGCCAGGGAAGAGGAATTTATCCCCCAAAAGAGTTCTTGAAATGGAATTCCTCCAGGTGCTGCATACCTTGTTTTAAAATGACTAGATTGAGTTCTATAGAACAAAAATACCATGTAAAGTACTTTCATTTCAAATAGTCACACCTACGGTGAAATTATAAAATATTTAGCTATATGTAGGTATAAACAACATGATTTTAATGAGAAAAATATTACTGTAATATTTTCTTACTTTACACTAAACTGTGAAACATGCTATTGAGAAATTGGTTTAGAACTATACAGATGATTACTTAAATCATTTGTATAGTTCTAAATGAATTCCTCAATATTATTGGTCTGAGTGTAGGTACTGTTCAAATATGGTGTATTATTCATAACACGATTTCTCTGTTTAATATTTCTTACAATGCAGCCTTAGCTTGTAAGACAGATGTTATTGTTATTCTGACACAAGCTAGCACATTAGGGATTTTAGTTTCAAAACCACTTCATAATGCATAGTTCCCTGCACATGTTGAGAATACCCTGGAGTATCATTTGCGTTGGTATATCCAACTGCTTATACAAACACACAGCAAACGTCTATATTAATTGATATTTCCAAGGAATCATGGACTGATTTGGCAGCGCTCTGGAATGTTCCACTCCTTTATGTATCTTTTAATTGAACTTAGTGATGTAATAATTTGCATCTCCTGACCATTATTATGATGCAGGGTATGTATGAAAAGATGGCTACAGGAAAGCTGTTATGTACATACATTTTGAAAATAAAATGAATATTTAAAATATTATCCTACATTTTATAGTTATGAAATGGGCTGAGGGAACTGGGTGTTGTAAGGTCATATTAGACCAGATGGTTAGTGGTTTGAGCTCATAGGCTACACCCTCAAGGTTCTCGGCATACTACAGAGCAATTAAGGGATCCCACATATTTGTAAAAATGTTTTCACAGGTCAGACCTTATACTTAATGGCCAAATATGACTTTGCAATTTACGGTGCTGGAATAGTAAAATATATTTTATTGTAAGCAATCTTGTGTATGATGATTTAAGGTTATACAACCAGCTGCTGCTAACATGTGGTGAAAAACTAACAACTTGAATCATATACATTATATCAGATATATTTATTAAAAAAGTATTTTATATAATTGCTACTATAGTTAAGTTTACATTTTAACATATCTGATATTATGGAATTCCATCGACATGTGGTTGATAAAAATGTAAATTCTCATCTATTTCCCCTGCTCCGTCTGTGGCCCTACTCCACCGGTTCCGGGACCTCGACCAGTCCATTAGTCGCTATGTTCTTGGCCATATTTTCATAGCCACCAAAGCTGCTCTAGCCCAAAATTGGAGGGACCCCAACCCCCCTACTATGGCCAAAATCAGGAACAAAGTCCAATTTAGCTTCGAAATGGAAACCAAATGTGTCCCAGGTGCGCTGTCGACGTCCTCTCCCCTAATCCGCTGGCTCCCGTGGTCAGAATTTGTGGCTGGGGATCTCGGTGGAGGGGTGCTACCATTGCCAATCTGCCTGTCTCCCCCCACCTTAGTGAAGTTCCTGATGGCGGGAATTGAGCCCCATTGTTTATGTTTTATTTGTGGCTCCCTGCTTAGGGGTGTGGCCCCTGTGTTTATTGTTAGGCTCATGATGGATCCCTCACTCCCTTCCCTCCCCCCCTCCTCCCCTGGGTGGTACTCCNGTGACTTTATGGTTGTATTGTATCATCATATTTGACCCGGTACCCCTGATGTTATCCCCCTTTTCTTTTTTCTGTTTTGTTTTGTTAAAACTCAATAAAAATGTATTGATGTTAAAAAAAAATTTACATTCTCAATATTCACAAATGCGCATTTGTACAGGCTTTTGCACTTCTGAGGCTAGATTTACTAAACAGCAGAAAAGGAAAAATGGTGATGTTGCCCATAGCAGCAAATCAGACTCTAGCTGACATTGTCTAGTATGTAATAGGAAAGTGAGAGCTAGAATCTGAGTGGTTGCTATAAGCATCTCCACTTTTCCTTTTCCCGCAGATAAGTAAATCTAGGTCCTGGGCCTAAATTTACTAAGCAGGGCGATTGCAGGGAGATTGAAAAGTGGGGGTGTTGCCCATAGCAACCAATCAGATTTAAGCTCTCAGTTTCATTTGACAGTTTCATGAGAGCTTGAATATGATTGGTTGCTATGGGCAACATCCCCACTTTTCAATCTCCCTGCAATCTCTCTGCTTAGTAAATTTAGGCCCTGATCTTACATTTTTTTTTACAATACATACATTAATTATCCAATAATGTGCATCATTTCATGGGTTGTTTGTCTTAAATGTGCACTAATTTGGGAATATGCACAAAAAGAAATGTATAAACAGTCACATGTATTTTCCCTGCAGCCACCCCCTTCCTGTTCGACCCATTTCTTCTGTGAATGAATCACATCTTATTATCTGCTACTTGCTCATGCAGTTTTCTACCATATGAGCTATACAGGTAAATGGTAAATACAGAGTCTTATATAGGTTGTCTTTAAACTCTTGTCGCTCTTTTAACCACTTGTAGCTTTTTTTCATCAAATAACGATGGATGATACAGTTACACAGTTACTAATCGCTCAAGTTTGAAGGAGTTATAGTTTTAGTCATCAAGCGGAGTTTAAATCTCCATTAATCACTCAACTATATACATTTTTAGAAAAAAAATAAAAGCAAGTTCCCTGGTCCGTAAATGGGTTCATCAGATGTCAGATCTTCTAAGTAACCTGATTGTTATTTCCTTTTCTTATAACTGGCATTACCAATACTACATGTGTTGTTACTCAGGGTGCTTTTATATATAATAGGTTTCGCCTAAGTTTTACTCTTGTCTGATGTCAAGAGTAAGTATATCTATGACAATATTATCACAATACACCCTCGGGGTACAATCTGCATGGTGTATGGACATAAAAGTTTACAAATACTAATAATAACACAAGTTAGACAAACACTGATGTTGGTTTGTAAGATTAATATCATATAACTATACTGTTCTCTGGAAAGGTTTTACTGTATTGTATATTTTTCCTGAGAAATAAAATTGTTGATCTCAAAGAAACTAAAATACATAAAATATTAATATATTAGAGAAAATGGAATAATAAGTAATCAGGGAAGCAAACCAATACCTGTATTTACACATTACCGTAGTCCTTGGAACCCTGTACCTATTGTACATTTGTCCCTGTTATTTGTCAACCTGCGCCTCATCTTTACCTCTTTGCCCATCAGTACCAATTCCAGTCCATTTTATTCAAGGGGTGGGGCTTAGTGATAGAAAAAGTGCCGGTATGCCATACTGGTATATTCCGGCCCACTTTGAGACCGGCAGTCCTCTATATACTGGCGTGGATGCTGCCACCTCAAGCATTATGCAAAAATCCAAACATGAGCATAACACCAACACAGAAGAAAGTACAGCCTTGTCAGAATTATCTTTATGGTATCAGACATCTCGATGTTGGGATTATTCTAAATCAGAATTATGACCATTCTAGCCTAGATTTTAGTTGGACAGTCTGTCCCTTCAGCATGGACTGTTTTTTATAATTTATCTTGCTGTTGTTGTCAGCCCTATTGTAAAATGTTTACAAATGCATGCCCTGCTTTGTTTATACTTATGTGCCCATTTTCACCTGACTCCTGTAGTGTGCATCTGTACCTGTCTATTATTGCAATCAGTTTATCTTGTACCTGTATTTTTTGTTGCCTCTGCATCTGTAATCCTGAATCTCTATACTTACCTTGGAACCTGTTACCTTGTACCAACATGTTAATGTTTCCTTATGTCTCTTAAGCTCAGTTTTGTTACCTGTTCAGTGCCTGCATATATTCATATCGTATATATATATATATATATATATATATATATATATATATATATATATTTATATNGAGGACACGTCTGCTGTCACGGACAGCAGACATTTTTGAACTGTCACCGCGGCAATAGACGCGGTGACAGTTTAAAGTCATGGCGTACATGTACGTCATGTGTCGGCAAGTACATGCCGAACATGACGTACATGTACGTCAAATGTCGGGAAGGGGTTAAATATTATAGTATTAGTATTATAATATAGTAAATCTTTCCTACAGTCTGAATTCAGAAATTAATGGTAGTGTGTTTATTTTCATATTGCTGCCATTTTGCGTCCTTAATTTTGTCCAATAAGCAGAGTATATTTTATTTATTGGTATTTAGAAGATCACGTTTCTTATAGATCACTGTTAAAACTACACCTTGAAAACAGACATGCTTTATCAAGACATGTATATCAATGCTTTTAGCTGTTTAAAACTAATGGAATATTTACAAATGTTTAATAATTCACTTGCACCTGAAGAAACAAAACAAGCAAGAAATCAGAAGTGAGAAAGATATGAATATAGAAAACACTCGAAGTGAAGGGAAACACAATATGACTTGTTCATGTGGTTGTGAAAGAAAATATAATATAATGTGAAACTGTACTCAATAGGAAATCATGTTTATTTAAACGTCTTGAGTGATTCAAGACCACTGAGTGATGCTTCACCGCAGATATCATGGTAAAGCTTATAAAAGGAGTAAAGTGGGGGTTTGCTTGAAGGAAGACGAAAACATGGTTAAAAGCTCATATTGTTTTCTGCCAGTATTTTATCCTATATTATCTCCGCTTAACTAGTATTGTGATCTGTTGTCATGTCAGCAGATTTTGAGAGGAGACAAATCTTTCCTCCATAAGCTTGAATTCCAATTTAGTTACTCAAGATCACAAGACAAATAACTCAACATGTGACATATTTTAATCTTATTTAGCACAACTTCAGTAAAAGAAAAATGTTTTGTGACTCTGGTTCTTCAGAAGTAAAGCAGTTATGCTAAAGGCAAAGCATGTTTCTTAAGAAATCGGATATGACCTTTGTCAGACGACAGAATTTCATGGCCAGACACCTGGGTGAAAACAGTGTCTGCTTTCCATAATACACGACAATGTCCTTTTTATACATGCAGATACCTAAAGAGATATATTCTATGCTGCAACTGCAGTTTAGCAAGGGAGTATGGTGGGTACGTATGCATACCTCCCAACGTACACGGTCTGGGCCACGAGATACATTGAACCCCAGCACACTCGACTCCGCCCCAGCACCCCCCCCCACTCCGCCCCCTTCTCGACGAAGCTCCGTCCTTTTTTGATGCTGCGACTCGTGGCATCATATATAAAACAAAGTTTATCCCCTTAGTGGGACAAACTGGGAGGCGGGAGGCACAGCGGGACAGTCCCCCAAAAGCGGGACAGTCCCCCAAAAGCGGGACAGTCCCCCAAAAGTGGGACTGTCCCGCTGAAAGAGGGACAGTTGGGAGGTATGCGTATGACAGAATTGGACTGGGGAGCTAACAAGACCTGATAAAGTGGCTATGGGTGGCATATGGGTTTTACTATTATTGGTACTTTTCTGAGGCGCTGTTCACACTGAGCCTTGACCCAGTTGCCTGAAATAACCCAGGAATAACCAGTGTTTGAGGCGCAATGTGGATGGGGCGTTAAACTATCTTTATATATATATATATATATATATATATATATATATCTATTTGTATGTTTCTAGTTCATGCTTTTCCTCGGCA
>JABWIB010000632.1:77178-99676 GCA_016617825.1 Platyplectrum ornatum | reverse complement strand
CTCAAATCTGATTGGTTGCCATGGGCAACTTCCCCAAATTCGAATTTCACTGCAGTCTCCCTGCTTAGTAAATATACCCCTATGTGTCTGATGGGAATGCACTTAAAGTACATGTGATGCAACCTGTTCCCTCTGCTAGAAGGAGTGTTTGCAAGTGTTATTCCATATGGGGTGCAATGCCTTCCAATCAGGTAGCATAAATGCACGCACATGTATACAGTGGTGTCACTAGGGGGATGCAAGGGGTGTGGACCAGGTGTCAATCTAAAAGAGGGTGAGAGAAGCTCTGCTCTGCGAAATGTGAAGGTAAAATTTACGAATATATAGTGTAAACAGTGTACTGCATCTGAACTTAAAGTAATGAAAGACTGCCGGCTTCATGTGTAGGTATGAAGGAGTTCTGCAGGAGCCACGCGCTTGTGTAATATAATAGAAGTCTTATGTCCTATAATATCATATAAGAGCAGGTCGCCCAATATTATTATTATTGTGTCTGCCGAGGAGGTTATCATCATTATGTCAGGCACATTATGCATCCAATCAGAGGACCAGGGAGCCATGATCACCTGATTGTATGTTCAGGACACCTGACTTGATAAATGACAAGCGCCCTTCTACCTCCCCACTGCTGGCAAAACATCACATAACAACTTGTGTAATATATTTGATCATCAAGTCAGGCGCCTGCGCATCCAATCACAGGGTCAAGGTGCCCTGACCCTCTAATTGGAAGTGCAGGGCGCCTGATTTCATGATTGACAGGCGCCATTTCAACGCTCCACTGCCAGCAGAGACTCGCATATTAACATTGGACGCCCTGTTCTTATTTAATATCATAGGACACAGAACTTTTATTATATTAACCAAGTTAAGGGCACCTTGTGTTGTCCACCTAATTGAACAACTGCGGTTCTGCAGTTGGTAGCCCCCTATGAGGGGGCAAACCACCATCTCGCTTCCCCTGTTCCGACGCCTATGGCTGGTAGGGATGTGTGTAATGGCCGGGGTCTGAAGGAGGCTGCTTTCAATCTCCATTCTTTTCACTGACTTTCAGCGTGAGACACAAAGATAATAGTATATCAATATTCAAGTAAAAACACACTATGGGCTCGATTCAATTGGCCGTACATATGGGAAATGGCACAAAGCATGCTTTTTCCCGTCTCTTACGGTAAGAAAAAATCTCTTTATACACAGCTGATAAAAATGACGGTAAATTGGGGTGACACCATGAGTTCCTACACCCGGTGACACCAACCCTAGTGACGCTGCTGCATATAAACAGAGAAGCACATGACACCCAAACCAAAATACACAAAAATAAGTGTAAAATCCAGGATGAGAGCACAGATTGCAACAGAACCGTTTGGGCAGCCTGAGGTGAGTTGACGAAATAAAATATTCTACATACCAGATATCCGTTCTATAACATGAGGCGACATCCACCCATGTGAAAACCTAAGTCTTGCATACAGGATGGTACCTTGGGACCCAGAGCAGACTGTGGGAGCTGAGGTATACCCGCTCAAGGGGTTTCAGTGCTAAAAGTACATAATAGTTTTATTTATTTAAAACCTAATTACACAATTATCACATATTCAGCGCTGAGACTGATCTGCAAAGAGCCATAGCTGTGTTCAGGTGCTTGTAAGCCTGCGGAGAGTACACTGATGTACTCAGTTCCTTCCACCGTCTACACTAACATGTGTGAGTCAGTTTTTCTGTTTATTTTCATTCTAAAAAAAATATGTCCCGTGCACAGGGAGAAATGTTATACTTACTCACACATGTCACTCACAAAGAGAGCGGAGAGGGAATTTCAATATATTCTTATTTAAAGTGAGCTCTTGCTTGCAATAAAACAGCTTTGGTTAAAATTACTTTTATTACATTTACATATAAACAGAAAGTTATAAAGATTGAAATGCGTATGGAAGTGGGTATAAAACTTAAAAGTTTATTCAAGTCAAGGATATAAAGTGCATCGTAGATATCACATTGCAGTTCAGGGGTGTGGGTTAAGGACTGTGATTTACATGAATCACATCTAAAGCCTTGCTGCTGGCTTTTGGTTTCTCTCAGGAAGGAAAATCTAAAAGTTGGCAACCCTATACATAAAGATGGCTATATTGATATATGGTGATATGAGTTAACTTCGCCAAGGGTGCCCAGAGACAGAGCACCAGCCCCATATAATCCTTCTTTTTTTAACATCATTAAATTTTTACAGAACGAAAGGGTTACAGAAAAAAGGGGGGACTGACAACGGGGTTACATGAATACCTCCCGGGGGATGAAAAGGGGAAGGGAGGAAATGGGACCAACAGAATCCACACCACAAAGCAAGGCACGAGTCACGAATGAAAACATAAACAAAGAGACACAGTCACCAAAATCAGGAGTTTCACAAAGTTGGGGGGATGAGGGCAGAATGTCAATGGAAACAGCCCCTCACAAGAGGTCTTTAGACACTATTCTGATAACAAGAGCCAACAAGTTAGGGGAGAAGACATCAGAGATGTACCAGGGACACCTCTCGTTTCCATTTCATGGACCTTGTTCCTGATTTTAGCCATAGTAGGGGGGTTGGGGTCCTTCAAATATTGAGCTATAACAGCTTTGGTGGCTATGAAAATATGACCGAGAACATAGCAACTAATAGTCGGGTCGTGGTCCCGGAACAGGTGGAGTAGGGCCACAGATGGAGCAGGGGAAATAGATACCCTAGAGGCAAGGCTGAACACCTCAGAGAGGCTGGATGATTGGGTAGCTCCAGAACATATATTAGAAACTGAAGACCACGAGGTGTAGACAAGTGGGAGTTATAACAGATGTAACAGCTTCAAGAACATATCGACATGGTTAGTACATAAGGAGCATTTAAACACTTTAGAGGACAGTTGGGACCACTGTTGAACAGAGAGGACCACTCCAAGATCACTTTCCTAACATAGCTGAGTGGGAGACTTACAGGGCTCTGACAGGGATG
The DNA here is from genome assembly GCA_016617825.1 of Platyplectrum ornatum. NCBI lineage: Eukaryota > Metazoa > Chordata > Amphibia > Anura > Limnodynastidae > Platyplectrum > Platyplectrum ornatum. Next base: position 96,687 of record JABWIB010000632.1, on the reverse strand, counting down.
GCTCCCCTACAGCAATCCTTAGAGATCTGGCTAACAATTTTGTAAGGTGGAGGACCAAAACTTCAACCAGTGCTGGAGTTGTAAGTAGATATAGACATGAGCATCTTGGAGGTGAAATGTACGGGCCAACACTTGCAAGGGGAGGACAGCATGGGGGGAATTGAGATCTGACAAGGTCGAAATACCCCAATCCAACCAACCTGCCTCGCGCAAGTTAGGAACAAGATGGGCCACGGCATGCAGGAAGAGGCGAGCAGTAGGGGCCAATACCACCAGGGGAGAACGGGCGTATTTATCCCAAACCTGGCGCAAGTTCCCTGTAGGGGAATGGTGAGAGTCAGTCTGGCGTCCACCGGGGTCCAGAGCAGGTTGGAGAGGGGGATGGAACCCAGATCGAGTTCAAAATCTACCAACACAGATGCAGCTTGGTAAGCAGCGAGATCTGGCAAACCCAGTCCCCCGTCCAATATGAAGAGAATCATTCGACTGAATCAAGTCATATGATCCTTCTGTGCCTTTTATTATATACAGACTCATTGCATTGAATGCCTATGAAAATGAATTAGTATTATAAAACGAATGCATGTCTAAATAATACCCCCCCCCAAAAAAATTTATTGAATTTTCTAATACCCAGTTCACATTGCTTAAAAACCTGCTCTGATAAACTGGGCCAAACACCAGAATTATCTTCAATGTAAAAGTTAAAGTAGTGGTCCTTTTAATCAAATGTTACTTAACCATAAATCATCAGTGCAACACAAATATAAAAATCTTAATCATGTACTCTACCATTAAGAAATGTTACTGTTGTATATATAAACACATAGGACCAAATCCATCTTTAAGCAGTTCCAAAGCATAGGAATTGCATTGGTATGGGTCTGCGAATACCCACTATGCAAATTACTTTATGTATGGGGAGACCACTCCCCTCATGTCTATAGGAATCTGCATACACAACCTTACCTAAAGTTTTCTTTCTTATTAGACTTTGGCTAGGAAACATGATCTGTCAACTCTAATACGCACAAATCTTTTAGCTTTTACTGTTTGCAACTAATGAAATTTAACTCTCCTGCAATTCGACATGGCTTAACCCACTTATAAGTTCGATAGTACGTAAGTCTGGATCCATTCCATTATGTGGATAATAATAAATCTAACAACATCCAACCTTTAAGACTTATTCATTACAAAAAGTTTATCACCACAGAGTTACATTCTTTAAATGACACATTTACGTGATATGACATGATAAGACATGATAAAGTGGAAAACGACGAAGTACCCCAGTAACAGTACATGTTTCTGTGTTTTAGTAATTTCTTTAGTTATAACAAATAGAGAGTGAAAAATTAGCAAAAACTCTCCAACTTATAAAACTAACACGACTGCAAAAATGACACACCATGTCCTGGAAAAAACTTATTTTTCAGGACTTATAGAAGTTATTTAATGATTCTGTCTTTTTCTACAAGAACACGAAACTTCATAGGAGCCGACATGCCACCTACTGTCTTGTACACGGGACAAATGTTTGCAGCTATATTTGGCTCTCACTCCGGCCCAGGTGGCCCGTCTGTCCTGATTTACTTGGCCGCCTTTTCTTTGCATCTGGGAATTTTGACCCTCCTGCTTTCCAGCAAATTGTATCACATTATATTCTTTTTGTTTGAGTTTTCTGTCTCAGCTAAAGGTTGCAAAAATCTCATGCACTGTGTTAGAGAGTCTCAATTAACCTCTAACCTTGCTTCTGTACGTACGGCTTGGGTTACTTCTCACACCCAACCATGGGCCCATTAACACGTTGTCGTAAAACAAAAAGTGTTTTGACGGGCTGTAATTGCTGCTAAGTGATGCTGAACAATACGTCTCTTGTGGTGCAGCGAAAAGCTCACTATGGGCAGTAGAATGTGTACTGATAGCTGCAGTCAATGAGATTTTATTCCAGATAAATTGTACTCTGCTGTTGCATCCCCTTATTCAATCAAGCTTCCTGGGCTATGAGCTGATGAAGGCAGATTTGTGTTCGGTGGCATACTGAGCACATCTCAGTAGGCTGAACAAAGCACAGATGACAACTCCTACGGCGAGCCGCAGAAGTGCTCTTTCTTCCTCTTCCCCAAATATAATTAGTTTATGTTAGCTGGAAAAGGTCACAGGTTGGAGAAGGTTAGGTTCTTTTTTGTTTTTAGGCAAGATACTGTAAAAATTGTTTGACGCTTGTCCCTGCAGGTGCAGTATAAATCTCATTTATTGCGGGGAGCCTGTGGTCCGTCTACAAATGCTGAATTCCATGTGACAGGGTCTGTTTGAAGGAACACTAGTGATTGTCTTTGTGTGTCATTCATAATTACAACACCTGTTACAAATGGCACCTACCTCATCCCAAAAACAAGTCTGTGCGTGCACTATAATCCAACATATTAAGTTGCCTAATAAATACTGTTATTATCATTATTATTATTATTTATTAATAATAATAATAACATTAAAAAATAAATGTAATGAATAATTATAATAGTTATATTTAATAATATGGACCAACAAATATATTACAATAAGTGAAAGGTTATTTATTTCATTTATTAACAGGTTTTTATATAGCGCCATCAGATTACGTAGCACTTTATTTACAGCTTATTTACGTAGAGCTTACATTTACAGTTATGAACTGAATCATATGTTTGGAACTCCCAAGGTCTAAATTTAAATGAAACTGAAAGCTTGAATATGATTGGTTACTGTTGGTTACATTTCCCAATCCCGCAGTTTAGTAAATGTAGGCCAAAATGTAGTGTGAGGGGAAACCAATAGTGGATCCCTTATGTATAAATGAATATAAGGAGCGATTAGGAGACTACTCCCACCATTTGCTTCCACTTCCAAGTTTACTGACCTGTTCACACATAAACCTGTGTTGAACATTCCAGGAGACAGATTTCCCAGGATTTCTGCCATTTATCCCAGTAATATAAATCATTGCCTCAGCCGAACTTTATAATGAATGTCATAAAGCCCCACCCATCCATAGTAATAAGATTCACCATTTGGGGCGGGGCTTCAGGCATGATTTGCATAAAACCACTTGGCAACTCTGACTTAAACTGGTAACGGCTCTCACTGGATGCATGAACTTTATAAATCCCAGCCTATACCATAAATTGTAGTATTGAGCCTCTTCCATCTGTCAGTAGAACACGGCCCCATGTCAGAACCTGTCAGAAAGTGCCAGAGGTTGAAAACCTGGATTGTGTGCATTTAATTCTCATTGGGGCCGATTCAATTCTCTCTGAACAGATTTGCGTCTTTTTACATCTGTGGCGTACTAGACAAGAAAAAGTGCACGACCAGCTTTTTCCCGTCTTCGCGCGGCATTGAATGGGCCCCTTTGGGTCACTCGTAGAAATCGTAGAATACTAATAAAAATTCTGTTGCAAATAGTGATGAAAATATACCATAAAGCAACACTTAAAGCTTATGATCTGTTTAGTGGCTAAATATATCAGTATGAAGATGCATGTATAGTGGCAGGTTTCTATTGCATTTGTTTATTGTAAGAAACCACAGACAATGCCATAGTGCAGGCGTTGTGAGAGTAAGAAGTGCCACTAATCAGCCTGTCGGAATAATCGTGCCTATTGTCTGTGAGGAGCTGTGTCCTTTGGTCCTTAAGAAAACTTTAGAAGTTATGCAAAGGTTAAAGGTCAAGAAAACCTTTCACTAATTACATCTCGTTGAGTATACATTAAACAAGCAAACTATTGGATGCAGCACAGGGTCCTGTTCATGTTGTTTTAAATAAACAAATGTCATTAATTCCGGGTAATCAATGGTGGCTAACTTTCTGTGTTAAAATGAGTAACAACACCAAACCAATAACAACAAACACATTGACCATTCTGTTTAGATTTCATTGATGTGTGTTTACATGTTTATCTGTCCTGTGGTATGCATGTTAGCATTGTACTACCTTTTGTGTTTTGGATGACTAACATGGGGGCCTAAATTTACTAAGCAGGGAGATGGCAGGGAGATTGAAATGTGTGGACGTTGCCCATAGTAACCAATCAGATTCTAGCTCATATTCTCCAGTATGTAAAATGAAAAAGTTTAATTTTTAAATTTTATTGGTTGCTATGGGCAACATCCCCAATTTTTAATCTCCCTGGTTAGTAAATATTTTAAGGTGGTGTTAAGTAAAAGCAGGAAGATTAAAACCACAAAAGAGCAACAAAAAAAACCTGATTCAAAGCAAGAGGATGAGAGGGTTCCTGAGGAGCACCATCAAGGTAGGACACCATGGGTAGGCAAGCGACTCTCCAGGTCCTGTCAAACTACAAACTGCACTACAGAATGCTTTACCAGGTATCAACTATATGCATTTAAAACATTCTGGGACTTCTAGTTCTACATAGAGGTTGTGGTATATTGGGGTAAAGCAATCCTCTAGTGCAGGGGTAGGCAACCTGCGGCTCTCCTGGTGTTGTCAAACTACAAGTTCCAGCATGCTTCGCTTGACACTTCGAGAGCGGCAAGTTGCCTGTACCAACAAAGGTCTGCCAGAAAGATTGTTAGTCTATATAATGTCTGCACCAGTATTTGTTGATGATTACATTTTTGTATTGATTGTACAGACAGTGAATACATCTCATGCATAATTGCCTAGCTGGCAAATCTCCTGCTTTTGGGTTTGAGGCAGTGCTTTATTACATATCACTGCCTCAAGTACTGAACTACACTAAGTAGAGGTGGGTGCTTGATGATGTATTTGTAACATAAGCCCGACCCTTTCATTGTAACACAACAAATCAGGCAATTTTTTGCATGGATGTCATCATCAAGCCCTAACCCCTTGATGCCATCTTTTTCTTCCATTCGAGATCCTTTCTGTCTAGAAGACAGTTATAAGCTAAAGGTAAATGACATTCCAAGCAATTATAGAGAACAAAATGTATTCATTCCTGTCTCCAGTATTGTATTATTGCCACATTCAGATCTTTAGGCACTAATGACTTGAGTGGGCAAAATCATATTTAAATAGTTCAGTTTCATTAGTTGCAATCAGTATTAGAGTTGAGAGATTATTTTTCCAGCCCAAGTGTAATAACAGTGTAACAGTAACGCTGGTCAGTATCTGTGTGCAACATACAACAATAAAGTATTCTCCCTGCATACACACACTGACATTCATTTTACCTCCCCTGCAATTCAACATGGTTTTATCCACTCATGAGTAAAGCTGGCCATACACCAGAAAGATAATCTTTCCAATCAACAGATAAATGACCCTCACAGCAGAAATCTGTTAGATGTGCACTCATTAAATGCATGTTTTGTGAGTACACATGTAACAGATTTCTGCTGTGAGGGTCATTTATCTGTTGATTGGAAAGATTATCTTTCTGGTGTATGGCCAGCTTAAGTCATTAGTGATTAAAGGTCTGAATCTGGCCCTCTGAGGACATCTTGGCCATCTATATAGGTCTCAATTCATGAAAATATTGGGGATGTTGCTCATATCCACCAATCAGATTCAAGCTCACATTCCCCAGTGTGTAAAATGAAACTGAGAGCTTGAATCTGATTGGTTGCTATGGGCAACATCCCCAATATTTTCATGAATTGAGACCTATATAGATAGCCAAGATGTCCTCAGAGGGCCAGATTCAGATCTTTAATCACTGTCTTCTGATAGTTGAATCAATCATCAAGGAGATCACCCACACCTCCCATCAGGGAGTATCCCTGATATTCAGGTTAAATTTGGCGAGTACAGCATGTCTACTATTATTACTGTCCACAGTATGGACTGGTAGGTCTAGTCTGCCTAGACACAGTACATGCAGGAAGGATACAGGAACATAGGCAAGAAGCATGTTGTTATTATTAATCCACTATGTTACACAGTCTCGCTGTGGGTTAGTACTGTGGTGTGTATCTCTGTGTTACTTTAGTGTATAGAGCAGGGAGGAAGCAATTACTTACAGGCAGGAACTCGCATTAACTCCCTTGTAGAGCAGGTGCTGTCTGGCTTGGTAGACTATGAAGCAATTCAACCTTATTCTGATGTAATATGTTATTCATTCTATGTTTAAGCTTGTATTGACGTTCTGAAATGTATTTACTTGGTAAATAATATCCATTGATGGACTTGCTTTCAGTCTGTAGAAGTTCAGATATGATTATTGTCTCTTCTTTTGTTTAATGAAACAGTAATATATATGTAGGCATGTAAACAAAATGGATAAGATATTCAAGAAAGAAAATTAAAAAGTAAAAAAAAATATATAAAACTACATAATGGCTTGTGATAAAAATTAGAAAAATAAGAATACAGTTAATAAATGAGAATAAAATTAAAATTTTTATAATAAAATAAAGTGTTTGTTATTTTTTAGTGAAACGATGATAGTTAATGTGAAATTTAGTATTTAACCACAAGCAACACCAAGCGACCGAATTTTAATACGCAACTCTACGATCCGCGAGACAAAATGTGCATGTTTCTTTCCTTGCACAAACTGCAACTGTAAGGGGAGCGAAATGAATTGAAACGGCCCCTAGGTGATGGTGTAATGAGGGATGTAGATGAAGAAAGAAATATAGGAGGGTGATGAGGACAGAATGGGAATGGTCAGTGGTACTTTTTTTGTTTAGTGCACGGATACTATAACAATACATATAGGTCTAGATCCAGAATTTCTACTTATACTGCTTGTAACTTATAGGCAGTCAAATTCAAAATGGTGGACTTTATTAAGATATCTAAGATATTCAAAGAGCAAATACAAAAGAATATAAATATGAATATATTTACATAATAGTTTGTGATAAAAATTTTTAATACATAAGAATAAACGTAATAAATAAGAATAAAATGTAAAAATAGAATTTTAATCTTTATCATATAGTAAAATGTCCGTTATCTTTCATTAAAACGTCATCTCCTAGTTTGTAGCCACAATTAAAAGAACCAAATACATTTTTTCATATACAAAAAGTCTTCCTGTTATTCAACACACACACCGGGCTCCACAGAAGACAAGCAGTTTGCGGCCCTACGAAGAATATCTCTTCTCCGATCCCTTTTACTTCTGATACATTTTTTTGCATAATGATATAAATATGAAAATCTTTAAAAGATAATACACATTCATTTATAACATAGGAGAATACAAATGATATAAATAACATAGAAACAAAATAATAAACACCACTGAACAATATGTACTATTCAATTTCCCAAACTTAGGAGAGAATGAAAGCCCTTGAATAATAGGAAGGCGACTTCTTTCAAACGCCCTCTTTGTCATTTGGCCTATTCCCTATGAAGACGGGAAAAAGCTGGTTGAATGCGCGCTTTTTCCCGTCTATTACGGTAGGGGAAATTCGTAGAGCCGCGAGATAAAGATGCTATATTTTCCCCTTACGCAGACTGAGCAAGGGGCACGAAATCAATTAAATCGACCCCTACGTAACTTTGATACAACATTTTGCTACAGAATGGGCTGGTTGCAATTGGAAAAAAATCTTCACTTCTGGGCTAAAAAAATAAATAAATATGCAATGTCTTAAAATATATACTGTGGGCTATCACAAGGAAAAGGCACAATTCGAATCAACTCCTGTCTACATGTGGATTCATACTGTTATAGCAGGTAAAACATTTAGCTCAGCTCCTCTAGTAAGAACTCAATGCATCCACAAGATGCAGAGGCAAAAACCAACAGTAAAAAGAAATCCAATCCGACTAGGCATATGGATCAGCACATATGCACTTCACACAAACACACACAGATTCTAGCCTTTATAGAATACATTATCCCTATTTCTAAAGAATTCTTAACTTCAACAATAGCCCTTCCCTGTAATTCATGTCCGACAATGTGAAATTAAAAAAACAAAACTACAATGAAGGCAACAGCAAACTACAATAAAGGCAACAGATACTTGTTTAATAGACCCCTATTACAAGATTTAATGTTACCTGGTTTTTATTTAGCTTACTGGATGGTAAGCAATTAAAGAGGCAATTAAGCAGATATTATGTAAACATGGCTTTCAAAATAAGTAACATTAATGATGTATTTTTAAAAGCTATGTTAATGGGTAACTTAATAATAAAAATAACATTTGTAATTAATATGAATAAAAGCAAATAACTATTTTGAAAGAACCCACTGAAGTCATTAAATTGTTCAGAACTTCTGTTTCTTGTGTAATAACATAATTGTTTGCAAAGAATCGTCTGTTGTAATTATTGTTTTATGTAGATTAAAGCCTTTTAAATATACAATTTTCAAACAATGGGGCTGTCAACCAAAGAAACCAAAGATGCCCATTACACAAACAATATAACAGTTTCCAAATATATAATAAGTTGCCAAAAGGATTGTGGGCCACACTTTGATCACATTATGGTACCCACTCTTGGGGCAGCTCTTCATCTGGCAAAAGCAGTCGATTAAATGTTTATAAGCAGCTTTAAGCAATGAGCGCGGTTCATTAACTACTTCACCTGGCAGCCATCTCTATGACTTTAGATAAACAGCTGTGGTCATCTGCTACAACAGGGATTGCCAACCAGTGCTACGTGTGGTACTCCACTGTGTGTTGGTACCAAGGACATTTGGGCCAGGTTATATGAAGATATTATGGTGATGAGGATAGAATGGGATTGGTCAGTGTTACTTGACGCTATTTTAAAGTGGGTAACGGGTACACACCAAAAAAAGTTTGAGAACTGATGTGTTACAGTACAGTCATGTTTTTGGTGGTGTGTGTGTGTGTTTGGGGGGGGGGGTGGAGGAACTGTTAAGGACAATATCCATGAGTATAGATTTAGGTTCCGGTCATCCCCTCTGCATTTACTCTCCCGCCACAACTTATTCTTTGCCACAGTTTACTGTTACACTGTTTTTAGACATCATCTCTCACCTGTAATACTGATTACAACTAAATAATTTTTACCTCTCCTGCAATTCAAACTGGTTTTGCCTATGAGAGTGTAAATCTGGCCCTTCGTGAGCATGATTCATATTTTGAGGAGGGATAAATTTCTATCAGATAAAGATACTGAATATCTATTATCAAATTCCTGTTCTTCTATATAACTGAAAGTGACCTCAGTGACCAATCTGAGATGTAACAGAACCTGACTGCATGTGAGAAGACTACTATATCAGGCAGTCCTAGTCCTCCATTAGCCCTAGGCAATGTTCATTTTTAAATCAATATTCTGGGTTCCCCCTTTCCAAATGCATTTTTTAAATAATTTAAGACAAACTGAGATATCAGCCTTCAATAGTCATAATAGTAACATGATATATATTTTGTAAACAAGGCGACAGAGAGACAACCAGGTATTTAAATTTGTTGTGGAAATTTTTTTTATGTACAAGTGGCATGAGTTCAGATCTCTGAACATTTAACAGTTTGTGCCCTGCAAAATATCCAAACCTTGTTATATCCTCTATACTAGTTGGTAAAGAAACTTACGGTTTGTAACAAATAAAATAATATCATCTGCAACTTTAACTTCTTTCTTGCCAATCGAAACATCCTGAAATATCTGGTTATTTCGGAGCCTAATCGTGAACTGGGCAGTGGTGAAGGATGGGTACACGCTGTATCAGCCAAAATGTTTTAGCCAACAAAATGTAATGAAGGTAGGTATTTCAGTCTTGAATGTTCATGATTGATTACACTGATTCACTTCATCCTGTGTAGCTTTCTAATTCCTCTGATTGTTAATGTCTGTGGGATTTTTCTCTCCAGAATAATCTTTGTGAGGCTTGTACCAACATTGGGCCGGTTCTTAATGTAATAACTTATCTGCGTTCAGGGCCAGTGCAAGTAACGTGCGGCGTGATGTCATGCCGTGGTGCTGCTTCTAAACTGCCATGGAGGGCGATGGGGTGACCGGTCGGCTGGCTGGGGATCTTTTTTAAAATTCATTTTTAAATGTTTTATTAAAAATGCAGGGAGAATACTTTATTGTTGCATGTTGCACACAGATACTGACCAGCGTTACTGTTACACTGTTATTACACTTGGGCTGGAAACATCATCTCTTAACTCTAATACTGATTGCAACTGATGAAATTTACCTACCCTGCAATTCAACATGGTTTTGCTCGCTCATAAATTTCAGTTAAATAACTGCCTCATCCCCCCATAATGCATCAGTCTCCCAGAAATTCCAGGAGAGACAGTAACTCTGAGCTAGTGTACAAGACACAATAATTTCCCTTTTGTCTGTTCATAAGAGAGGAAGTGCATTAAGAAGATATGACTGTGATTTGGGTCAAATTGCAATATTGCATAATTCACTATTAGATTAGGATTGGGTCCATTGTCCTTATATAAAGCTATTTTGTAAGTCATAGATCAATTTTATGTGCCAGATAAACAAGCAATTTTGAAAATAATCTAAATTTTTACAGATTTTTTTTATTTTATGAAATGAATAAATGAATGCATAAATGAATTAATGAATGGTAAAGTGAATGAAAGATTTAGTCACAAATAGTTTTTATGTGAATAGGCACCAATGTGGTCTAATAATTTTAAAAATACCAATGTTGGTAATGTATAGTCATAGTGCTGCCAAGAGACAGAGAGGAGGACACGCACGGTACTGTGTAATGTGTGATTTGGCGTGGTTGCAGTTTGATTTGATGTTGGAAATGATATATATGGTATATTAAGCTTCTGAAGATTCAAATTTGTGCTTAAACATATTACATAAATAAATAAAACTGTAGGCACTGCCTAAAAAAGAACATACAATCTTTTCATTCAGCACTGAGTACCATTATTTGTATTTTGCACTGATACTTTTTCCATTTAATTTACAAATTGTATATGTCCCAGTTATGTTATAAAAAGCCGATTTAAACTCTTGCTGTCCTTTTAATAAAAATAAACACGGTGGATTCTGCAGTTAACTCGTATGTGCAGAGTGTTTGTTTTTTATTAGGTCTGTGTCAGTACAAGGGATCTCCCAACTAGCCCAAAGTGGCCATAACCCACATCCCCTCTGGATATTCACCAAAGACTTGGGTAAAGTCATTTTGTCAGTACGGTGAGATACACACAAGCACATAATGTACCATCTTGTTTAAGCACAGGAACGACGTGTTTCCATATTAAAGGGAAATAAGTACAATTATTTCTGCATCAGCATATTACTGTTTTAAAAATAAGTAGAATTAAACTTTCCAGTAGTCCAACAGTAGTCCAAAAATGGAAATGTGCTTATGATTTGGGAGTTTCAACACTCATTTAAAAAGGAATCAAATACCCAACGCCAAGTCATCATCCCAAACTTCCCCTTTCAATACCCTAACCTTCTTGTCCCCACAGCCTAATCCTAACCTACCCCTTCTATGAACCTTCCCTCTCCACAGCCTAACTCTCCCCATAAACTCTCCCCTTCCTGTAGCCTAACCCTAACTCTCCCTTCCAATAAAACTATCCTCAATTTGTCCTCTGTCCCATAGCCTCATCTGGCAATATACAGTGTAAACAGAAAATGCTATAACCCCCTGTTCTAAAACATAGGTTCCTGTTCTAAAATTATATTTTCTTATTTGTAATATTGTCGCCAATGACAGAGCCTATGATGGGCCTAGATGGGCAACTTAATGCAGTTTAGGGTCTCATAAAAGGACCCTAAGCAGACCTTACTTTATGATTTCAGCATCATCATCGCTATGTCATATGTGGATGGTGCAGAAGTTTGGATGATATATAAGGCCATAAGCCAACCCTTACTCTATTGTTAGATCCACCTTACTGGCGGAGCAGAGGCACTTTCACGTTTGATGTGCAGGAAAGGCTAGCCTGCCATTGTAATGTGTATTGCAGCCTGCTGCAGGTATTCCTGGCAGGTGAAAGGTGACAGTGATTCATTTTTCTGCTGGTGGGGCTCCCCTGTCTCCGTCCTGGGCTCCAAGATCCCGGCAGTTCCATCCTCATGTCAGCGCTGAATTTAGCTGCAACACTTCTGTTTTAAAATAAAATAAAAAACAAACCACAACACACATAACGTGCACTCACTTATTTTCGATCTGGTGACTCAACATTTAATTTAATAAAAATCTTGGTGACTCAACATTTAATTTAATAAAAAACGAGCCTGCCAATTATAAGTGGCACACAAGGTACCTCCTTAGTGTCCGCAGTAGTAGCACAGTTTGTTTTCTAATACTTTATGCCCACAATGATAGTCTGTTTAGATGTATACTGATGTGCGGCCATTATTATAACATCCTGTACTTTTATTTCATGTCTCTAATGAGTCCCATTGATGTTGGTTATTATCTAAGAGCCATAACAAGGCACAACATGCACATATTAACAAATTAAGCTACACTACGCTGAATGGGAAATGAAATATGAATTCTTGTTAATTTCACATTGATTCTTGGCACGCAGTCAACCCCATCAGACATCTTACCAGGACTTTACTCCCTTGGCAAATAGCTAATTGCTTCACTGCCGGAAACGAATCATCTCGCCGATGCCCAAGTTGCTGCTGGATATTATTAACATCAGTATATGTTGTAATTTAAGATAAAATCAGACAGAATGGGATATTTACTGATGCCTTTTTGTGTTATTAATCCAGAGTAGAACAGTCTTTTGAATCAGTCTCTCGACATAGCAACCTCTGTAACCTATCAGACTTCCCACACATGACTGTGAATGAATACGTTCCTTCATTTTCAACCCAGGTGCAGTACTAGTCCCACTTGAACTTGACAGCATCAATATAACAGTTTTTTATTCACCATTCTTCTATGACGAGCATTCTTTTCTCTTGCAATTCTTCTCATTTGTCCATATATCTATGCTCAGGCCAGCCAAAGTGAACGTGAATGAGGTACAAAGAAACACTGTAATTTCCACAGAGACTGTCTATGGGAAAATACAGCCCCATTTGTTTTTGTTCTCTCCTGCAGTCAGCATTGAAAGGTCACTGTTAGCACGTTTAACTTCCACAATCCCCAGAGTAAACGTCAATGCTATCTAACTGAGGGGCTACCATAACAATTTCATACGATACATGATCAATAAGCAGTGGATCGCGGCTAGTGTCAGGGCAAAAGGGCAATAAAAAAAAAAGAGGGGTTCCTATTTAATTTACTGAAAAGAGCAGCACATTTATCTTTATTTGATACGTTACAGCTGCCAGGTCACATGAGTTTTCGTGGATTATTTTCGGTTTTAAAGATATATTTTTCTGAATCCGTCTATTCTGTAGCGAGCATACATGAAAAATACTGATTGCATATACAGATGTTCATTGCTGAAAATAACATAGAACATTTAAATATAAAAATTACCTAAGTTCATATCTATTTAAATCATATTAATTGCAAAATTCTATCATTCGGTTACTAAAAAGTATTTATGATAAGGGAGTTCTTAGGAATCAATTTACCAAAAAACAAATAAGTCACATACTTTCCAAGATCATGGCGGGTCAGGGGTTAGCTTGCTTCAGTTTATATTCAATATATTAGAGCCGGCATTCAGATTATGGCCATCACCAGGTCAGAGTAGTGCACTATCTTTGCTCTTTTCTGCTTAGTAAAAAATCCTGACATGCAGCCCCATAAGAAACAATAGTTTATAAGTGTAGATATTGCTCATAAGAACAAATAACAGCCCATCTAACATTGTCTTTAAGGTATAAGACAGAAGGAAGCAAGATATATATATAGATATATCTATCTATCTATCTATCTATATATATATATATATATATATATATATATATATATATATATACTGGCATAGAAGAAGGTTACTCCAGGGCTTTGTTATGGTGTTTCCATTCACAGGAAAAAATGCTTTATTCAATAATAATATAAATAAAGAGATAGTTGCACAATCATGCCGACGTTTCAAAAGCCATAAGGTAATTTTCACCAGGGCCAACTATCAGCTACTTAGCAGACAAAAAAGAGTTTTTATGGTAACCACTCATGTTCTTCCTCTGATTACTGCTTGTTATCAGGTATTGCATTAGAAACTCTTCTAAAGAGCTATGGAGCTCTTTTGGTGCTTTTGGCTCTGTGCATAGGGCTGTGATCTTGGTCAGTCTGATTGTGGATTATACATAGAGCAGCCGGGCATCATTGTGAGCTTGCCTCCCAGTCGGCAATAAGTCAGTGAATGGCTGTCAGCAGCCTGATTGGTGGATGGCTAGAGCTATCCACCAATCAGGATGCTGACAGTCATTTAATACGTAGAGGCTTGTGGGCAGACAGCGTGGGTGATTTGTTTTTTTTTACTACTATTAGTAAAGTAGTAGTATCAGTGTGCCTGCACCGCCATGACCCCAAGTTGCCAGCCAGTCCCTGTTGCAGTCCCCCTGATGGCAGTCCTGCCCATCATTCATTTCCATGGTCCAAATGAATGTGGATTGTGGAAATACTAGACAAAAAGAAACCAATCTCCAATTCTCCAATCATGAATGTTATAAAACTTAGGGAATAACAGTCACCATTTATTTCTATTACAAATAGAAACATATTGTGCTGCCGACTCTCTATTCTCATAACACCAAAGTAGCAGCAAACAGCGAGTGTTCCGATTCTAAGTAACATCATTATGTCATAATGCCCCTCTATGAGCAGCACTGTCTCGGTGCTTAATGTACATTATATGCATACGTTGTGCATTTTAACAATTCAATTTATTCAAGTCTTATACACCCGAAATACAAGAAAACTGTTTTCTTTGCATCTCCTGATCAAAAGCTCTAAAGTAGAAATATAGTTTTTCTTCCACATGTTGCTTAAAAGAAACCCCATGTATTTTCAGTAAATGTCATCACAAAGAGGAATTGTGGCTGGGTCATGTTACAAAATTAACTTCTACTTTGATGGACCAGACCTCAATGAGAAGGCTAATGGGTAGTTGTGTTATGGGTGGTCAATAGCGATGCAGCCACAGCAGAGTATAATAAAGAGAACTGTGACATGTGCAAGGAGGAGACATTCAATGGAAACCTATCATTAGTTTCCAATAAAGAAGTGTCTGGAAAAAAAAATCCAATATTATAATAACAAACGCTGGGACTACCAGACAGAAGAGGGAACTGGTGTTGTAGATACAACAAAAAGACATGGTCGTATAAGATTCTAGACTCATTCATAAATATGGAAAGCTACAACATGTTTAGAAACCGCTTGAAATATAAAAAAAGGAAAAGAGCTTTGGCCATTTGTAAATAAATGACAAAAAAGACACGAATACTGTATTCGCTGATTTTGAAGTAAATATTTTCTCTGGAGGAACAAATAACTTTTCACCATCTGGCATTCTGAAGGATGAAGTTGGGTTTTGGCAGATGGCAGGAGAACACTTCCTGTACAAATGTGTTCTGCCAACTGTAAAGTGTGGTTTAGGAGGAATAATGGCCTGAACTGTTTATCATGGTTTGGCCTGAGTCCCTCAGTTCCAGTGAAGGGAAAGCTTCATGCTACAGCATACAATGACATTGTGTGAGAACTGTGTACTTCCAATTTTCTGTCAACAATTTGGGGGAAAGCCCTTTCCTGTTTCACTACGGCAATACCCTCATGCACAAGGTTAGCCTGACCCCAATCTCATCAAGCGCTATTGAGGTGAACTGGAATAATTTCTGTGAGCAAGGCCTTATCAACCAAGAGTGGTGTTCAACATCACTAATGTTTAGATTAATAGATATATTTTTATTATTATAACAACCTTTTTTTTTTTTCTATAAGGCCCTACATCATGCTATATAACATTTGCGTAACAATGCAAGTAACAATGTAAGTACAAACATGATACACAAGGTACAATAAAGCTGACTAGAGCATTAGAGCAATTATAGGCCTGATCATCCAATTATTGGTGATTGCTCTAGCCCTATGACTGGTTATATACCATAATAACTTTTTAGAATGTAGTAAGTCCTTAACATAAATTGCCTTACGCCATTTGTAGTATGTAGAGCTGGGCACTCACTCATACCTCCCAAAATGTCCCCGCGTAAGATTGGGACAAATCGGCCCTGCCCAAATTCTGACTCTGTTCTACTCAAACACTACCCTAGCCGTCCAAGCCAGGCCCTTTTTCTTGCCCACAATCATGGCAAATTGTTAATTATGGGATATTTTAAAAACAGCTGGGGGGTACGCTCACTTATAATAATATGGCTGCCAGCAGGAGGTGGCCGATAATCAGGACAATTTCCATGGAAAAATGTTCCGATTAGTGCTACCATTCGCTGGAACAATAATCTTGCAGCCGACTGGTTGTGAGAGAATCCTGTATATCTCTGCACTGATTGGCTGCTAACCGGCAAAAAAGTAAGAAGAACTCCAGGGACTGCTGGAAGTGCATGGGTGGACGGACTCAAAGGACATGTGACCCCAGCAGCAAGTGATGATAATCTGATGTTTTGAAAATTTATCTGAGCCACACTCTAGAAAGATTATTGTGCCAATTCACGATAATTGGTAAATTGGCACGTTAATCATTCTAGTGTGTGACCAGCTTAACACATACATTCCGTGGCCAAACAGGAGTGCTTATATTTAATTTATATATTTTATTTACTAGTTAAATAGTATTAATACTGTTATATAATACAACAATATTATGCTTTGGTACTGATTAGGCATATATATATGATCAGTCCTATATGTAAGGCATAGTAAGTGTAAATGTCTTGTTTATCATTTAATTGTTAAACTAGCATCAGAAGTGACAGATCCCCTGATAGAGATACTCAAGTGCCATCTGCTGGAAAAGATGAAACACAAAACAAAAGACCAAAGTCCAGGAACATTGTGTGCTGTATTGTATCTTCTTGTTTTGACAGATTTAACAAAATTTACTTCAGTACCGAAGAAATACTGGATTTAATGACACACATTAATGTCAGTAATTAAAACCAGTAATGACAGTCTGCTATATCATCCCAAACTTCAGGGTATAAATTATTTCAATAACAATTTAACCATTCAGTCCTTAAAATTCTAATAAAGTTTCCATGAGCTTATATCACCCTCATATTATTCTGAAATATATTATTTTCATTACCACATGAAGAATATATTTATCTGCAATGTATTGTTTGCCACATGTCATTTTGTACTCCATGATATGCATCATGTAACAAGATTTTACTAAGTACACAAGGTGATCTCTCACCAACCTAACAGAAAGTATATACCCTTTTAACTTAGATAGGAATGAATCAAAAAAAGTACACAATGAGAAAAGGACTTCAGCCCTTACATACTATCCAGACTACCACACCACCTTGCATTGTGAAAGACCTAAGGTAGGGTTCTTATGGGCTGATGGTCTCCCGCCTCCCCCCCCTCATCCCTATTGGGAAGGAAATAAGCCTTCAGAAACTTAAGGCGAACCGAATGCTGGAACTGCTTAAGACTGGATCCAGTTCATTGTTATTACATAGATTATTTGATAAAATGAAAGAGAACAATTCACTTAATCTTTTCTGTACATGAAGTTGGCATTTTTATATTAACTATATACACTCATTGTTTACTATCACTTGTAGGCAAATCAATGAGGTCATCTACTGTATTTAATATTCATTGAAGGAGAAAGAATGGCTTTCATTTTTCTGCAGTGGCTCTTTCTATCCTAAGGAAGATTGACATAATATGTCTTAACAATAACGATCATGTTCGTGTATTTTAAACAAGTCAGGAATGTTAGGACTTTGCAGACCTTAAGTATTGCTATTACGTTGTATTTAAAAGGAAGCGTTAACCTGCTCCTTGTGAGTCTCTTGTCTTAAAGGTTCCATTTGCTAATGGTTATCAAATGGGTGGCTGTTTATTTTAGAAGGGGAAGGCTACCCGGTAGGCTAAGTACTTTAAATAAACATTTTCTGTAAACTCTAAAATGGTACATTTACCCTGCTCTCTATAAAGAGCTCATTTATGTTCAGATTTCTGGAGAAAATACACGGAACAAAGAATTATTTGAACTTTATCATCAATGAATTCCAATCTTTGAGCCTGAGCACCTGATATTTTCTTTCCAGAGGGAGAGCAGCAAGAATGTTGTATACTAACCTAAACCTGTTGACATTTAAAATAAATGAAAATCGAATTCCTTCTAGATTGTAAGTTTAGTGTTAGATCTGTTTTTATATACATTTTAAGCAACTGTTTACATAGCTCGATTTGCCAGTGTTTGTGGAAATGCTTCCAGGCGAGTGAAAGATGATCACTTCAAGTAGAGTTCAACGTTCTTTCAGGAATAAACTCAACCCAACATTTGGGGAAACAACTGACTGCATCATTAGGCAGTGTACTAATAAACACATTTCTAATGATGATTTGCAATAATGCGGTTCCATGGTCTACAGTGCAGAGACATTACACGCATGAATCTTCCCATAAAACACACAATTAAATCATTACTTAATATAATACATTATCATTTTTTTTAAGTCTATTTTATTAGATGAAGTGACATACAATTATGATTTGACATATGTTGAATACATAAATGGTTACATATAACATAGTATTATTGATTAATATATTTAGTGATGAAGGGGCTGATTCAGCCCTGCGTCTCCGCCAGGCTGGCAGAGACGTGAAGTTTCGGCAATCTGCGCATGCGCAGATTGGCTCTAAATAGCACGGAGTCGGGCGCAAAGCCCGACTCCATGCCCTTGCGACTCCGCCATATGCTAATGTTTATATTTATCATTTCCCTTGGGTAATAATAGGAGGTTTATTTTTTCATTTTGACATGTTTCTGTTTTATTATGTATGTCAAAGTCAGATGCATGTAATCAGCCATTGAAGCCAAATTCATATATTTAGCACAGTTACGGTGTTAACATTCTGTAAAATGTTTTAAAATGAATAACAACTATTTTACATATTTTATTCTTCAAATTTATTGTATTTTTTAACACTATTAATTAACTATTATAACTTAATCATCATGTCATTTTATGTTTATGATATATGTGTCATATGTTATAGTAATTTAATTAATTAAAGTTAAAAACACTATACACCCCCTTTGTTTTATTTGTAAAGCTGGCCATACACTATAAGATAAATTGTTCCAATCAAAATATGTTTTCAAGAGTGGGTAAAACTATGTTTAATTTCAGGGGAGGCAAATTGATTGATTCATTGCAATCAGTATTAGAGTTGAGAGATGATGTATCCTAGCCAAAGCCTAATAACAGTGTAACAGTAACGCTGGTCAGTATCTGTGTGCAACATGCAACAATAAAGTATTCTCCCTGCATGCACACACTGACATTCATTTTACCCCCCCCCTGCAATTCAACATGGTATTACCCAGGTGCAACTTTACGCTCTTAAGTTCAGTAGAACGTCTGGATCCAGTCCGCAGAGAGCAGTTTATATATACAGTTTAATATGTGACCTCTGATCTTTGTACACTGTGGGGTTGTGGAGTTTTGACATTTTTAGTTCACAATAACAA
>JABWIB010000632.1:46853-69054 GCA_016617825.1 Platyplectrum ornatum | reverse complement strand
TATAATACTTTAGGGACCAAAAAAGGCCCAAATTCTGTGGTTTTAGCTATTTTTAGCATTTTTTGCAAAGAAATCCAGATCCAAAACCAAAACACACAAGTGTGGTTTTGGCAAAACACATCCAGATCCAAAACATGAAGGGAGATCCAGATCCAAAACCAAAACCCCAAAAAATGCCTGGCGCACATCACTAGTCTGATCCTAATATAATAAAAACGAAATGATTTCAGTGTAGGGCGCAGGAATCATCTGTGTATGCACACTGCGCATGTTTAGTACTGAGACTTCCATACGTTTTTTAGACACAATCCAGAGTTGCGTATGGGGGCATCTTCTTTCTGCGTCTAAGGGTTTCAGAGGCAGCCAGAAACCCCCTCTCAATGTAGCTGTATTACATGTGGCTTATATTAAGGATCTGAAGTTTGCACACTGCATAAAGTAAAGAGACACTCTATATCTATGTAGGGTATGTTAGGATCTCGGCATGACACACCAAATACAGTATATCGTGTGCCATTCCTAAACCCCCTAATACACCCCAAATATATTAGTATATTCCTTTACAGAATTCTAATATACTAGACCCAATATTTACTTTTTAGAGTGTCTACACCAGGGCCTAAATTTACTAAGCAGGGAGATTGAAAAGTGGGGATGTTATCCATAGCAACCAATCAGATTCAAGCTCACATTCTCCAGTATGTAAAATTAAATTAAGAGCTTGATTATGATTAGTTGCTATGGGCAACATCCCCACTTTTCAATCTCCCTGCAAATACTGTAATATATGTTTGGTATATTAGGAGTCTTGGGTCGATTTCAAAAGGCGAGTTTGGCAAATCTATGACAAATCTATTGGCCATTTCTCATTGAGATGTATGCAAATCAAGGCGAGATGTTCAGAACTCTCTGTAGGTAAAATCGACCTATTATAAACACACACACTTCCTGATTGCAGCCTAGCCCAGAATACATTTTGTCATTCATGTCAGTTACTGCCCATTTGTGCTTACAGACTAAATTTCCACATATATACACACAGACTAAAGTTGATTTCAGTGAGTAGATAATTAAATATCTAGCATATATGTAGTATATGGAGTATGGGAGTAAACCCATACTATGACCTTGTCCAGAATTTGAACTCATGACCATGGTGCCATGAGGCAGAAGTGCCACATTATCCACCATGCTGTCCTATGTATGAGCTAGCCCAGTGGATCCCTAACTTTCTCAGTTTGAGGGTCTCCACAATTTTTTCAAGGCACCCCTAAGATAATTATAAAATAACACAACAAAAAATAAGACAGAAATACTCCAGGTTGACTTCAACTCTTGTGTAACTCCTATACAAGAAGTAAAATTGTCATTATCTCCCCAGTGTTGTCCCATCATATTATATTTTTGTCCACTGATACTATATGCACTCTGCTCTCCTTGGCTCCTCTATTCATGTCTCGTCATGATGTCCCACTCCTAAAAATCTGTGTCACAATCCACCAGCACTCCTCTCCCTACTACCCTGTTCGGGATACTACAATGTTTCTTCCGACGTGCCACCATGTCAGAAGAATCAATCCAAGGAACCCCAGAGAGCCACACCGCACAGTTTGGGAGCCACTGAGCTAGCCAGTGACATGAAAACAATGTCATCAGTATTGTATTTTTGTTGTTCTCTAGAAATAAAAAAAAGATTTAAATCTAAAAATTCTTTTAAAATCAACACATTGATTTAGTATGATGTCAGCGAAAATAATAAAAACGTTCAATAAATGGATATTCACCAAATAAATGCATAATATACATATAACATAAGAAATATTAAATAAGGTTTCCATTGCAATTTTAGAAAATATTAAAAGCCTAGCTCGTAGGAATCCTGGCATGACTTTTCTTCCAAACCACAAAAGATCTAAGAGGATAATAAAAACAGAAATACAGCACTGATGACATTTCACAACAGAATAGTGTGTTTACAGTCATAATTTTAAAAGCCTCAGTTCAATAACAAATCACAATTGCATAAGCCTAGGCAAATATTATAATTGTAATATAAATAAAAAAAAGTAGAAATGTTTGTTTAAATGTGATGTTTTATACACTTTTGCTATTCAGTTAAGATAATATAATAAATAAAATAATTACAAACACACTGACATTTTTGTAGAAAATGACTACATCTTAAAAGGCCAAGTAGAGAATAGAGAGCCTTTAAAAATAAAGATATTGTGATTGAGTTAGAGATTCTATGTTGGTCACAGTGTAGGGACTAAATCTACTAAACTGCGGTATTGCAAAAGTGGGGATGTTGCCCATAGCAATTAATAAAATTTGAGCTCACATTGCCCAGTATGTCAAAGGAAACCAAGAGCTTGAATCTGACTGGCTGCTATGGGCTACATCCCCATTTTTCCAATCCTGCAGTTTAGTAAATTTAGGCCCAGGGGAATGGGCAGTGGAAGCAGAGTATTTTAGTTGGTTGATTGACATGAATGAACGTGGAGATGTCTTATAGGTAACGGTAATTAAATGAAACTGGTTTCCAGTTGACATTGGGGGTATATTTACTAAGCGGTGAGATTGCAGTGAGATTGGAAAGAGGGGATGTTGCTCATAGCAACCAATCAGATTCAAGCAATANCCCCACTTTTCAGTCTCACTGCAATCTCACCGCTTAGTAAATATACACCTGGGAGTCAGAACAAAGATTTGCAAAATGGTGCAGCAAATGTGGAAGAAGAACACTCTTGCTTTAGGAAAGAGGTATATGTTAGATTCCAGGAGGTTACACTAGTTAAGTGAGAGATGAGGAAATAAGATGTTGCCATAACAACACTTTCCTGTTGGGGAGGTATCCAGATGATCATGCAGACAAGCGAAGACCACTTCCCCATTGCACATGGTCTTCCAGATTCCAAGACCTACCTTAAGATTTCCATAGCACCCTTACTCTGCATAGTACATAAGGGCTGAACCTTATCCTTCAACCCTATCCTCCTGTGTACGTGAAGTTCACACCCATCCTACCAATGGATGTTCCTTCAAGTACAAAACTTTAAATCCTGAGGATTCAGTCACAGTTTTAAGAAGTACTTTTTGACTAGTACGGGGCTGCACCATTTCCGCATTACATCTTCTCTTATGAGAGTGTACCTGTTGGAGGTCATATAATAATATAGATACTAGCATATGGGAGGGCAACTTTTGGTTAGGAACACTTTTAAGAAGGTCTGGATTTGGTTTAATGTGATTGGTGCACAGTTTACAACTTTGATTACTACTATTGATGAGCTATGGATAGATAGATAGATAGATAGATAGATAGATAGATAGATAGATAGATCGATAGATAGATAGATAGATAGATAGATAGAGAGATTACAGATAGATAGATAGATAGATAGATAGATAGATAGATAGATTAAAGATAACCATATACAATTGACAATTTACTATAATTCTTTGGTGACTTCTGACATCCTCTAAGAACATATGATATTAGACATGCATACAGTATAGAAGTCCCTAAAACTTGTTATAACACAGACAACCTTGTGGCTTACCACTCCACTTGTATTCACAATGCCAACTATGCACTGAGCTTTTACAGAAGATAGAACAGATAAATATGCATAGCATGCACATGTTTCAGTTTTGATGAAAAACCATAATGAAAGATAGTAACCGAGCTCAGTCACAGTCTAACTGCAGAGTGCCAAGTAAAGAAATATGGAAGCACTCTAGTCGTACAGACAAAGGCTAGGAATGCATGCTATTCACTGAAACAGGGTATTACAGAAATCAGTTAAAACAACGAAGAATCTGCTTTTATAATTTGATTCTGTTTTGCAGACAGCAGAAGACTTTATTGTTGCTGATAGATGTAGTAGACTGGGTTTTTTTTCCAATCAAGATAACATTAACAGACTGAACCCCATGATGCGACAACAGTTATTAAAAAAAAGACTTCCCTGTGGCATATTATTATGTACAGAAATCATACTTCCCAAATGTCCTGATTCCAGGGAAATGTCCCGCTGTCCTGTACGTCCTGTACCGATAAGTGGCAAAAACAGTGTTGGGAGGTATTACTGCCATGCTCTTGGCTGAAAAATTGATTGCTGGTCATTGCAGGAGAGACTTTTATTAAATGTAGTGGTGAGAGGGCCCTTATCACTTTATTATCATTTTCTGGTGAAAACGGCCCATTTCGCTTCAATATGAAGTGTATGATATTTATTAAGCCTTGGAGCAGAGTTTATCATGCTACTCCGAGCGTTAATATAATGCCATCTTCAGATGACGTTAGTGCATCAATCCCCCAAATACCTCCCTTCTCCTCTGTCTAATAGCTGTTAGAGGAAAAGGGGGTAGTTGGGGGAGAGCACTAGGATACTATCCCCAGGGTTTCCCCATAATCAGTGCAGATGATAACCATTGTCAGGATAACCTTTGTGCTGTTATGCAGTAGTGCACCTTTTGACACATTTCCCAAAGTCTTTATATGGTGGAGTCAGCCATGCATACCGCGACATGCCACTATTTTAGAAACATTATAAAGTAACACATCTGTACAGTTGATTCATTTTTCACCTCTGCCCAGGGTCCTATCTTAATAATATCTTAGACAGTTCATTTGCAATGGCTGTGAATTTCGTCGTCAGTATGATTCTACGTCTATACTGTACATTTATTAGCACTTGTGGGTGCAAATATTAGGCTGATTAAGCACAGCAAAGGTCAAATAACTACATTCCAGTGTGACCGCATCTTATCATAGCATTGTTACTGCAGTATGCGTATAGAGCCATCTCCCTTCAACGCTGCGTCCAAAACAAATAAAAGCAGAAAGCCATCCATCTTGGTCTGAGTGCATACACGACAAGAAAATATTTTCTTTGCTTTGGGTTTTCTGTTTGGTTTCCTAATTACCTATATCAAAAAAAGGCTCCATTTTATAGATTTTATACTTTGTAAAGAAACTTTTATAGCACAGATGGTCTGGATTTGTGGGCTTCACAAATAAAATGAAAACGCAGGAATAGAGCATGTGGGTGCAATCTATTCTGCTCATCATTCAAGGACAAAAGAAGCCTCAAAAATGTACTTAAATATCAACCACGTTATTCAGCTTAACTATGTAAATTGCATTATTAGATATGCTTTATCATTGATGTTAAAACTTTGTGTCTGTAATAATACATAGGTTTCCCATAGGCTTCAATTTTTAAGCCAAGACATTTTACCTCAAGTGGTTCACATCAAAGGCATTGAATGGTGACCTCTTGTTATGGAGACTTCCTTGAGAGAAATGTTAAGCCAGCTACACACTAAGCTAGGGACAGGCTGGAAACGTGTGCCCTGGAAAAAAAAAATCAGCATGAGGCCATATGTGAGATGGATCAACTACTGGCAGAGCCAAAAAATTATGTCAATTCGATTAGCACAGAATAAAGAGCCCAAATAAAAGCAGCGCAAATATATAATGTGGTGGGTTTATTTATATATAAACTACAACATCAACTGTATTTCTGTATTATAATATTATAAAAGATATTTATACTGACGTCCATACAATGCAGATAGTATCCTAGTGGCCACCATACAATACAGAGAACAACCTGGCAACTGACACCCAATAAAAAGAGCTTCCTAATGACCACCACCCTAAACAGATAGCATCCTAGTAACCACCACACAATACAAAGAACAACATAGAGACTGTCACTGATTACAGAGCCTTTCCTAGTGACTAGAACCCATAGCAGAGAGATTTCTAGTAACTCCAACCCATTACAGAGAGCATCGTATTGACCAGCACCCAATAAAAAAAAATTCCCTGCAAGTCCAATGGCCAATCTAGCTCTGAACTATGCAATGTCTGCAACGACAGATATAATGATGTGTTAGTCAGGGGCCTAGTGGATAATAAATCAGTGCAGTGGTGCTCGTATCTCAAGATTTCTGATTGATGTGATTATTTGGCCTGTTCATTTTTGGACTGTCTTGTTATTACTCTGAGAAGCTGGTCCAGATAATTGATCAATTTATGGGGTAATCGAATGAGGGTGCATGAAAGGCAGGGATAGAACGGAAACAAAAATATGCCTATTAATCAGGAGACGAATTACGGTCAATTCTCTTGGTATCCCGGGAGAGTCATCAAATCTCCTGGGGCCTGTGGTGAGGCCGTGATTTTATTTAAATCACTGCCTCAGTCTGTATAGTTATAATTATGGACAGGGCTTGATGAGGTCAAGTCCCATACATCCATAACAATGCATGCCTTTTGCCATTAAGGAGACAGGGCTTTGGGTGTGATTTGCATGAACCACACCTCTGTCCAACCCCCAACCCTGATTTAAAGTATTGGTTTTGAATTAAATGAATAAATTAGGACTTGGTGCCACTCGGTGTGAGAAAGAACCTCAATATAAGTCCAGGGCATATAATGCGGGATAGTATTGTTCTAGCTGCTGCTAGAAATCATGGAGGCCAGGACACATGGTGATGTCACATATGGACGGAGTCAGAACTTGGACGTGGATTACATAGGTGTAATATGAAGGGAATTCCTCCTGGCAATTAGGATATCACCAATTTCTAATAGTGACTGTCTGGACAGAGAGAGATGGCCCAAGGCTTCTGGGTTATTAAAGGTAGGGTTGTGGGTTTGTTGGCACTGGGCATAGAGTTAAAAAAGCACACAGTAAGCTTAATTCAGTTAAGAAGAACGATGGCAAGTATGAGGCCACAATACAGTACACTAAACATTTCACACAATATAAAACACAGACAGTATAAATACACAATTCACACAATGTAATTGACACAAACAATACAAAGTGATGTTTATTATCTCACCTCATTATAAAACTCTATTCCCATAAATCAGCTGGATGACCTATAATTCCCAATCCTTCCATGTGTTTATATCTGTACTCTTCTTACTAAGCCTTTGGGGGTATTCTAAGAATCTGCTCTCCTGGAAATCTAAACTCTTTTGCCTGAGTTGATAAAACAATTGATTTAAACCAAATAGCACAGTGTGAATACTTACTATTCAGGTGGAATAGCGCTAGGGTGAATTGAGCCAATATTAATGATATGACAATATAATATCCCTTTTCCTATTTTTGGAAAATACGAGTAAAACATAGACTATTTAAACACCTATGTGTTTGTCCTGGAACCTTGTGGTTGTCCAGCTGTCCTTACAAATTAAGATATGTTGGCATGTTGTTTCTCATATGGTATAGTTAGGCATTTGTACGTGGCGTAGAGATATACCAAATATATTTTATATATACTTTCTTCATCGGCTTCTTTACTTTTTACCTTTTTACTTTTACTTTTTACTTTTATATGTGTACTTATCTAATCTACTATGCTGTACTACGTTGTACGTTTCCTAATGTTATGTCTTGTACTGTATTCCAGCGTACCGTGTTGTGCCCTATATCGTTTGGACTTTTTTTTTTTGTTTAAACTAAGATGAAGAAGTAGAATACAAAAAAATACTATTATTATTATTAATAATAATAATAATAATAGTAATAATAGTAGTATTTTTTTGTATTTTACTTCTTCATCTTGGTTTAAACAAAATAAAACTTTGTTTATAAACTCATGTTCTATGGGATTCATTAGCATGTGCTTGGAATGAGTATAAAGTGTTCATCATCTGTGCAGTAGGGGCAGGTAAACCACAAATCAAATTAACTGAAAAAACAAACAATGACAGAAAATTGGAAGAATACCATGGTAAGTTAAGAAACCCAAATATATATAAAAAAAACAACTTCAAGATCAAATAAAAACCATAGAATTGGATATGAGAAAATAGTATACTGGACATGTCGTCATAGTGAGCACAGTAGAAAAAGGTTTAGAGATATTTAGAGCTTGTGGTACCAGTACCAGGCCTGGAGATATCAGAATACTACATCACT
This sequence comes from Platyplectrum ornatum, assembly GCA_016617825.1. Classification (NCBI taxonomy): domain Eukaryota; kingdom Metazoa; phylum Chordata; class Amphibia; order Anura; family Limnodynastidae; genus Platyplectrum; species Platyplectrum ornatum. The sequence goes on along the minus strand of JABWIB010000632.1, from coordinate 61,102 downwards.
AAGACCTTCTATGATTCAAGCTGTGGTACAAAACTGTTACTTGTATTACCTTATTATTCAGAACATTGTTCGTGCTCCCAATCCTACTGGAGCAGCCAGTGCAGGGGAAGGTTAGGACTAGGCAATAGGGAAGGAAAGAAAAGGTTATGGTTAGCTAGCAGGGATGAGAAGGTTAGGGTTAAGCAGTGGGGAGGGGAAAGTTAGGGTTAGGCAACAGGGAAGGGAAGGTTAGGGTTAGGCAGCAGGAACTGAAGGGTTAGAGATAGGCAACAAGGAGGGTTGGGGTAAGGGTAGAGTAAGAGAAGGTTTGCGGTTAGGGTGGTGTAAGGGGAGGGTTATGGTAGTGGAAGAGGGAAATCCATCTCCAGGGGGTATTCACAGTTTTATTTTACACACTGGAGAATGTGAACTCAAATCTGATTGGTTGCTATGGGCAACATACCCACTTTTCAATTTCATTGCAATCTCACCATCTCACCGAATAGTAAATATACTCCTTGGAGTCTCCTGGATTTTCGGCATTTTTCAACGTATCAAAGGCAACAAATCTCGCAGGACCTTGGCTGAGGCAGTGATTTCATGTATACCATACTGGTGTATATCAGCCCACTTTTAGCACAGATTGTGAGCAGTAGTGGGATCTTTATTTGGAGTGGACACCCCATCCAGCAAAGCTGGACACAGCAGGAATGAATATGTTATCGGCACCATGAATATTATAGCACAGTGTGATTGTTAGTTTGGATCTCCTCTATTCTTATTATTTTTTTAATAGTATATAAAAAAGGTAAAAATGACAACAAAATATATCAAAAGAGTGGGAACCTCTTAGAAACATTACTAGTGGCTCTGTCACTGTGAAAGAGACTGGCGTGTTGCTGAACACCAATGTTAACTGCTTAAAATGCTAATATTTATGTGTATTTTATTGTTAGTTTATGTGAAGGGCCAAATGCTTGTGTGGTGCAGAAAGAATTAACATGTTACAGGCATCCAGTCCTATGTCGAAGCATGTTGTAACACTAGAGGGCACTGTGACAGAGATGATCCTCATATGGAGAGTAGTAGTTGATTAATAGTAGTTTTTTTTTTACAATATTATTATTATTATATATCAGTTACCAATTGCTAGTTTTGTGAACTTTGGTGAAACAAGTTAAAGTACAACATGTTTGTTCCTGCGTAATCGTGTTAATGTCATTTTAAAAACAGTTTGTTTGTCTTTTTATTTCAAACATGCCACATAAGGTCATAAGCGTGATAATTTTTTTAAATGTCCTGTAGGGACTTACCTCCTATCAATCCCCATCAGCGGGGATCAATGAGAATCCTTTAACCAATGTAACTTCCTATCTCTGATAAAAGTACTATATCGACCCCTAGCTCTTTACTTTACAAAGTGTACAACCTTTTAAAGCAAGTACAGGTAAACTGTGGCCCCTTGATGTTTTGTAAGTATAATTATAATTGTGCTGTAAAGCCTCTACCCATTCACACATTTTGTGAAACTTTAAAGCAAACTCAGAAATTCAGTTAAATAATAATACATTGAGTCTGATGTTTAATTCTAACACATAGCAGTATACCACATTAGAGTTATGTGAGAAAGGGATTCCAATCACAGAATAGAGTGGAGGATGTATAGAATAGACAAGAGGTGAGAAGACAGCAAGGTAGGTGAAAATTAAAAACGTATTTTATTTAAGTTTCTCTGGCAGGACATACAGGAGTTCAGATCCGCTTCAGTAATAGTTCTGGTTAGTGCGGGTGGCAGAGCTCACGTCTATGCTGGTACATATTACCATTCTTATGCCTCCCTAGTGCCATTGTAGAAAGGAGAGGAATTATTCAGAGCAAAAGTGCTGAAAAACAAGCCGAGTGGCGTAATAACACATCTGTTTTTATAAGAAATTGTGGATTCTGGATTTTTTTTTTCTCGGTGTGGTATTTTACTACCACATGTCTTTAATCCTACATCTGGGCATGTTGTTTTATGAAATATTTCCCACAGATGATGTCAATTATAATTTTTGTCCTGGTCGTCAATTTACTGACTTTTGGAATAAGACTAAATGAAACAACCAGAAAAGGAACAACTTATGTGGTCTGTGCTCTGACAAAATTATAACTTTGTGATACACATCTAAAATCAATAACGCTGTTAATGATTAGCAGAAAACTTGCTTGGTTTAAGAGCAGAGATGTGTCCCGTACACTGCAGATGTTTGGCTCTGACATGCATTTTTGTTTGCTGTGTACTTACTAGCAGATGTTCGCTCTTATATTTAATACCTCTTGTATTACCAAGTAGTGCTTCTAAACTGTGTGCTGTGTTTCCAAGCCATCTGCCAACAATACAGGTGGAATGCTTTAAAGCTTTTTTTTCCTCTTCAGTGATTACACTATACATGGTACACCTATCCATTTTTAAAGAAACAATGTTCTGTAAGAGACTGGACATATTCCTATTAAAATGTCCTCTAAGGCTAGCATTTATAGGGCATTTTCATTTAATTTAATGTAGAGTGGTTTATATGAAATTGCAGGTGGGATTCAAAGTGGGGATGTTGCTCATAGCAACCAATCAGATTCATGCTCTCATTTTCATTTTACATACTGGAGAATGTGAGCTTGATTGATTGATTGAATGATTGGCTGCTATAGGTAACATCCCCACTTTTCAATCTCCCTGCTTAGTAAATTTAAGCCATGGAGTGGTGGCAGTGACATTACAATGGTAGAACCAGTGCAGAAGAAAGTGTTTTCCAGGAGTAGTAGGATATGAGTCTGACAAGTAAGAGATCTGGGGATAGATTTATTAACAGGCGGTTTAGTAAATACGCAACCACCAAGGGCCAAAACCACCATCTTTAACTGGCAGCACAAAATGACTGATCTTGTACATATGCAAGATTTGTATAAGTTTTAGAAATATTATTATTTGTGTTCTATTATATATAAAGGAGACTTCCGGATGAGTGGAATGAATACACAAAACTGAAGCGTTTATGTAAACATAGAAATTTCTATATTTACATAATTATGAAAGCTCACTTTATCCTATATTTTGAGCATACAAATTAAAAGTAGATAGTGAGTCTTTTACTACAGGGGGAAACAATCATAAAAAAAATAAAATGATTCATGATTCCATTTTTTTAAATAATTATAAGCCTTAACTTACTTTACACACATTTGATCAACCACTAAAGCTCTAATTAAAAAAAACATAAATAAACTTAAAAATAGAAAGTTATCTGTTTTCATCTGATGACGAGGAATGTCATTTAGAGGACTGGTGACAGACAACAGAGAGATGCATCTTCTATACCCTCCTGCCACTGATGACAGCTCTGCCACTACGTTTCTCTCTCTCTCTCTCTGTCTCTCTCTCTCTCTGTCTGTCTCTCTCTCTTTCTCTCTGTCTCTCTCTCTCTGTCTCTCTTTGTCTCTCTCTCTCTCTGTCTCTCTCTCTCTGTCTCTCTGTAGTTCTCTCTCTGTCGCTGTCTCTGTCTCTCTCTCTCTCTCTGTCTCTCTCTCTCTCTCTGTCTCTCTCTCTCTCTGTGTCTCTGTCTCTCTCTCTCTCTCTCTCTCTCTCTCTCTCTCTCTCTCTTAAACTGTTAAACTGATAACATTTTCTTTACCACTTATATAAAAGCCATAATAAATTAATAAAAAAAAGTCACAATAAGGAATCTGATTGGTTGAGACAACAATTATTTAAATAAGCACTTTCAGTACAACATTATTGCATTTACTACTTTCTGGGTTGTAAGCGACCTGGGTGGTTGAAGAAAACAAAACGTCATTAGCTGTCAAACACTATCCCTACTGTAAAACAAGGAGCATAAACTATTAGAGATCCATTGCTGTAATTACATTCAGAAGAGAGGTTAATTGAGGAAAACGACAGCGGATAGTGCGGGATAAAGAGTTCCTGTAACCAAAACAAGAGCATGTGAAAGACTCGGTGCTCTAGACACAAGTCTACGTTTACCATTAGAAAACAACCCTGCATTTAATATGGCGGAATGGTGTGAGGCATTGGATGGGAAATATAATGTAATGGGAAACTTAACATTCCAGTTACAATATATGAAAGGAACATCATATAGCTTCTTACCCTCCGCTGCCTCATTGAAAAGTCCATATATTGAAGAACCTAGAAAAACTAATAGACATAGGAGCCCTCAACATCACATTGCACCTTTCACATAGGGATTGGTGTGGGCAGTGGGATAGTTGAGTTTACCAGCAGGGAAGTCATTGCTTTATCCAATACTATGGCCTCATGAAAAAGCATAAAGAAAGACAGACAGACAGAGACAAAGGACAAAGAGATAAAAAAAGAGGAAAAGAAGAAAGAGGGAGTGAAGTAAGGGAGAGACCAGAGAGAGAATTTGTATCCCTTTGTATCGTTCTTCTCCCTACTTGTTAAAGAAGTCCTACAGACAAACATTAAAGCTTAGTCCAGGTCCAATTTGTGATTTAGACCACGTTGAACTTGCTGAACTCTTTGTACCATCTATAATTTAGGTAGGTGCTTCTGAAGGCTTCCAGTACTGTAAACAGATTTCTAGGTCTAATCTCACTAATGACCAGCATGATGACTGAACATCTTATTTCTGTGGGGCCGATTCAATTGTTCGACAAGATGCGTTTTCCCGCATCTATAAAAACAACCGAAACACGCGTCTTTTTAAATGTGGCTCCATGAGCGACAAGAAAATAAGAGGAAAGTTTTCCACCCAAATGCACATTGCATAAGGGCCTTGAAAAACAATCACTGTACCATGAGGACTTTATAATTTATATTTATAAAATTATGATCTTTCTTCTGATCTGTTGTGGATATTGAAAGTGGAAAACTATCTTATATAAAAATAATTATGAATAATTATATATACGCTAAACGTTGAAACTACAAGACATATTGATGCAATCAAAACAATTAAAGGCTAGATGGAAGTATGGGAGTGGGATGGAGGGTGTTATTCATGCAAATCACCTATTCTTTGTGGTGTATGCAAATCACTGTCTCAGCCCAGGTCCCGAATATACACTTGCATATATTTCATATATTTAGTAGATGTGCAGCCTGCCTTTTCTTCTTACTGATACTAGTTTACTATGGAAGCCTGATTACTTCCTAGTATGGGCGCTACACACTTTCCCATGAAGGGCTGTCATACTACAGACATCATGTGTACACATAATGCAACAAGGTAGGGATTCTACAGGAGGTGCCTTGATGCTGGGCAGGTGAGCTTAACCCAATATAGCTATATTATGAACGAAACCTCCACTTTATGTATGGGGTGATGCATAGGGGTATATTTACTAAGCTCCAGGCTATTTCTGTTCCCCAAAAGAGTCTCACTGAAATTCCAGGAGAGTTGGCACCTGTAAGTAATATAAAGTTTTGGATCCTGCACATGCTTTCCAGTTATTGTGTTCAGATGAATGCTATGCAGCATGTATTCAGGACTGGATCATCACCATAACATACATCAAGCACTGCAGACCCTTGTGCAGGCCATAGAGTGAGCATTATGACATTACATGTTCTGATAACGGTACTGAGGCTCGGAGAACACTCACTGCTTGCTGCCATTTGGTCTCATGGAGAAGTGAGTCAGCGGCACGATATGTTTGGATTTGTACAAGCAGTAATGGGAGACTGTTATCCCTTAAACTTAAATGCCTTATCTAGCATATCTAGCATTGTCAATGTCACATACAAGGCAAAATATCAAGAAGCAAAGATAGAACCGAAAGAGCATCATCTAAGTAAGTGTACGATAGAAATAGTAAATGTGTTTTCTGTTTAAATGTTTTCCCACAAACAAATGTAATATTGTCACATTTTTAACAATCATAACTATGATTACTAGGGCTCATCGAAAAACCATAAAATATTCACCACCTCATTATAATTGTGTGTTTGTAGTATGTGTAGTGTGTTTATATACAGACATTAAAAAGGTGGTAATTATATATTATCAGTATTAGGCCTAAATTTACAAGGTCACATTCTCAAGTATGTAAAATAAATCTAAGAGCTTAAATTTGATTGGTTGTTATAGGCAACATCCCCACTTTTCCAATCCCACAGTTTAGTAAATTTAGGCTGTAGTCTATATATAAGGAATAATTTACATATAAGGTATAATTTAGGGTATAATGATATTATAGGGTATAATTATACCTTATAATAATAAGGTATAATTTAGGAAAAAGAGAAAACATTGTAATTAGCGGTGACAAAGTATTAAAGTGCAAAAAACACCATTCCAGTACAATACACTTTAATTAATCTTATCAAGAACAATTAAGAACGATGATTTATCAACTTGTTATAAAGTTATAGAGAAAATAACATTAAGTAAAAAGCAAAACATAGAATAGACTCTGTTAGATGATCTTTCTTTCAGCTGTGGATATTTTGATTTAAAGTATTGTTTGCAAGAAGATAATAAACAGAACAACAAATGGAGTAATAGAATANTAGTACCCATACATACTTGGGGGCAATTCAGTTGTTTGTGACGATGGTGAGTTTTTTCCCATCTTTTGCAGTAGCCAGCACTATGAGCCGCAAGGAAAAAAGGAGCAAGTTTTTTCCCTTACACAGTTTGCTTAAGAGGGTGCGAAAACAATTGACTTGGGCCCTTAGTATACTAGGGCCTAGATTTACTAAAGTGTCATTTCTATAAACCACCTTTATAGTTTTTTTTTGTGTGTGGTTTGTTGCTGTATTCATGAAAGCAGTTAACAATAATTTTTTTCCTGGGATGGCAATTTTGACATTTTCTTAACAAAATATACAAACTGCTGAATTACTATACCACAGTTGGACAGTTCGGACACTCAATAATATGTTTGTAATGACAGTTGATAATAACACTGCCTCTTACTACTGCAAAACTAAATAACACTTGTAATGCCACAAGTGCTGGCATGTCTTAAAATAAAATACATACTTTTTAAATGCTTAAATAAAACAAATCTCTGATTATAAACTCTTTTTTAACCAATAATATGTAATCAAAATAAAATAGACTATTAAAAACGAAACAAAACTGCACCTAATATGTGCACCTTCTCTGAGGCAGCATCCACTGCTACTGCTGCTATTTAAATTCCATTAAAACATGCAAAAGGAGCCGTAGAGGCTGCAGGTTGTTCTGCGGTGGTATATACCAGTTTGCATGTTTAAATTGCATTTTTATGTAATTCTTTAAAAGCCTCTAACAAATATATCTCCCTAGTTGGATAACTTTGCAGCAATATGCTGCTATTCAGGCACTAACTAATAGGGTCATTCATTCATAGAAATTGCGTCCTACACCTTAACCTGATATGATGCAAGATTTTGGGGGATGCATAGGGACCATGACTTGCCTTCTTACTTATTCAAATATAGTGGAATGTCCTTATCACTAGCGCAGAAATAACAGATGGAGACACTGACCAATGGGTAACTTTGCGTCAAAATTTTTGCTCTCACTTAAGGGCAAATCACCCTGTCTGTGGGACGATGTCGTTCTCATGGCGGCCATAGGGAAATAAAAAAAAACCTGTAAAATATAGAAAAACAATAAATAAAAATATACTTTCAGGATCCATGTTACCCGGGAAAGAAGATTATTTACAGTAATGAATGGTGAAATTATTGGTGAAATTATTGGTGAAAGGAGGATATGTCAACACATTTATACATTTATTGATTCATTCATTGAAATAGATTGTTTTCTGCCACATTAACCGTCATCTGTCCATAAGTCGATAAACTGATTTCTACGCCAGTCAGAGGGCATTATATGTTACCATTAGATGAAATAAAAATGTAGCCATCTGTTAAGCTGCTTCCAAAAGTATCAACATGAGCCATCTTCTGCAAATTTGCTAATTAGTTGCTCTTAAGCAAATGGCTAACCATCCACATAAATAACCAATCAACACAAACAAAAATAACCAAGAGATGTTAATGCAGATCATGCCTCTGTAAATGGGACTTTAAATAACAAGAGAAAGTAACGTTCATTAAAAGTTCCATTAACTGATGGGAACATTTTAATCGTTAATAAAATTTATGGGGTGTAAATCTACGGCAGTGATATACTTGCTTAATTGTATGTGTGGTATGTAGAATAAGAGCCAGAACACCAGCAAATTGCAGAGAACAGATACCAGCGCATGTGGCGAATAATAAAAATGTAAGAATGCTAAATAACATTCCAACCCACCATGTATGATGCCAATTACCAGGACTGAGAAAATGCATTAAGGAGATTAACACCTTTTACCCTTTGATGTTTACATTATAATATATATATGGCGCTGTTATGTTAGTATGATGAGTCATGTATTTAATATTATACTGTGTAGCTTTTATTTTAGTGTAGCTAATGATTAATGCCCAAATCAATATAGTTCTATACTGACAAAGTGTTATTTATAATATTTTTTCCACCATTATTACTCTGAAACCCATCTTGGATGGGCTGTGGGAATATTGTTGATCTTGTGGGAGAATGGTTGATCAGAAACTTGACCTTGGGATTATTTTGGACTACATCCCCATTTCTATGGTTCTGCAAACTTTAATGCTGGGACTATAAATAAAACAAAGTTACACATGGGTAAGACCACGTTGAATTGAATCTGATTGAAACAGTATAAGAGTTGAGAGATGATGTTTCCAGCCCAAGTCTAAATAACATTGTAACGCTGGTCAGTATCTGTGTGTAACATAAAGAGGCAAAGTATTCTTTAAATGCATAGAATAAAGCTGGCCATACACTATAAGATAAATTGTTCCAGTCGAAAGATTTTTCAAGAGTGGGCAAAATCCCCCCCCCCACATCATGCCCTTGGACCCCCTTTCCACAGTTTACTTTTGTCCTATCCCCTCTGATTTCCTTTCCTCGTGATCCAGAACTACTGCATTATTCTGATACTTTTCTGTTCTGGTGCTGTCTCCAATAAAACATATGGTTTTCATTTGCTTTAAATTTGCAAAATCATTAAACAAAATAAATAATGAAATTAGAAAAATTGATGTACAAAATAATAATAACAACATATTTGTTATGTCTGGGCCGAATCATCCTTAGCAAACAGGACTTTTCCTTTTCCCCCTGGGATTCATCTGTCCACACTGCTCAATCTATTACACATGCCTTTCATGTCCCATCTTATCCAGTGATTGCAGGGGGAATGTCCTTCTAGCCTCCTTTTTATTAGTGGACAGAGCTTTAAATATCCTGCAATGAAGCTCCTAAATCTATTGTCTGGTCTGCACTTCACTACCAACTCGGTGTATTTTGTGTCTTGTACCTTACTCTGCCTTTTTGACCTTGGTATTCATTATTTGTTACCTGTACTTTACTCTTCCTTTTGGAACTTGGTAACAGAGTATACTGCAGGGTATGTGCTTTGACTTTTCTTGTGTAAAGCTAGGCATACACTATAAGATAAATTGTTCCAATCGAAAGACTTTTCAAGAGTGGGCAAAACCATGTTGAATTGCAGGGGAGGTAAATTTAATTAGTTGCAATCAGTAACAGGTGAGAGATGATGTTTCCAGCACAAATTCTATAACAGTGTAACAGTAACGCTGGTCAGTATCTGTGTGCAACATGCAAAAATAAAGTTTTTTCCCTGCATGCAAACACTGAATTCATTTTACCTCCCCTGCAATTCAACATGGTTTTACCCACTCTTGAAAAATCTTTCGATTGGAACTATTTATCTTATAGTGTATGGCCAGCTTTACTGTCTGTCTGTGCCATTGTTAGTTGCTTTCTTTTACGCATTACAGGTGGCATTGTGGACTATGACCTGTGTTTAGCGATCTATAATTAGTCAATACCAGGGTGTGCCATCTGCTCATTTATATTCTCCTTGAACCAGATCCAGACTTACGTACTATTGAATTTATAAAGGAGTGGGCAAAACCATGATGAAGTGCAGGGGAGGTAAAATGAATGTTATTGTTCGCATGCACGGAGGATACTCTACTTTTTGTTATTGCACAAAGATACTGACCACTACAAAGATACTAACTACTGTTACACTGTTCTTAGACGGCGGCTAATGAAATTTAACTCCCCTGCAATTCAACATGGTTTGGCCCACTTCTTTGTATGTTTAATACTCTGTAAGTCTGGATCCAGTCCCAATCTGTCCATATGTGTCTGTTGGTCTCCAGTGTTTAGTTGCTACTTAGACTGTTGTTTGCCCATCTCTGAGACTGCATACTTCCTTTGCGGTGTGATGAACTACTAAATGGAGGCATCCAAGAAGTATGTGAAGCCCTCACAGCTCTAATAGTTCACCATCTACTGTCAAGGTAATTTTACTGAAGGTCATGCTCTGTGCAGAACCTTTAAGGCTGTCTTTTATTAGGATACAGCTGGAAGGGTTATAAAAAAAAAGTCCATTAATGAGATAATATGCATTTTTGATCTTATAAAAATTGCCATACAAATACTTTCACTTTTTATCGGAGACATAATGAACAGCCGTGCCAATAAAATATCAAATGAACTCTAGTGGAAATCAGACAAGCCATGTAAAAAGGTATTCATGTATCTAATGCGTCGTTAAATTGTCAATGTCATTTATTACAAGCCTTTGATGAGAAGCTCTAATTATTATTTTTCATCAGTCACCAGAAAGAGCTGCCACTCAGCCAGCAAAGCTGCTCGTACTGTTTAAATTTCGTTCTGTTCCTTACAAAAGTTCAGTACATTATTTTATTTCCCTTGGGTGGTCTGGATGTATTTGCAAACACAATGACAGCATGTGAGGGCCAACGGGAATGAATTTAATATACTTTAAATACATTAAGTAAAGAATTATCTAATAAATATGATTCACTCAGTTGGATTTTGATACAGTATTAAGTAATCAATTCAACATACCAATTTTCTCTTTTCTTTCGTTCCAAATGAAAAGTAACTTTAAACTGATGNCCTTCTTTCTCCAGCATTATGAACTGAATATCAGTGGTTACAACGAATGGGGGAACCTATATTCAACAGGACTAGAACTGCTGTCAATATTATTGGAAGGGTCTATGATACAATTTGAACTCTAATACTGATGTGTTGGGTGAATGAGTGAGAAAATGTTGTGGTGGGGAACTGGTACTCTCCCCTTAAAAGATGTTAAGGGTTATTAGCTAAGTTTTAATGACTGTTTAAATAGGGTGATTAGTTTAAAACAGTGGTTGACATGGAAATGTTGAAGTGAAATAATAGAAGTGCATGAAGATCTATAGGATGGTATGCCATACCACTGTATACACCTCACATCCAACCCTGTTTTAAACAGTTTTCAGCTATGTACCATTTGATTGGAAAAGGGCGTTGGCAAAGTGCGGCTCTCCAGGTATTACACATCCCAGCATGCTTTATCAGGTATTATCATGTCTATTCAGTTAAAGCATGCTGTGACATGTACACCTGGAGAGCTGCACTTTGCCTACCCCTGGTCTAGAGCTATTAACACATTATCTCCAAAATATATCACTTTGAACCCAACCCACACTTTCCAACTGATTTTCAATTTTTTAAAGGCCTCAATTAAGTCCAGTAAACAATTGTTTCATATATTTTGCCTGTACTCATTAGATTCCAATACATCCACTATAATAACTAGATGTAACAAAGGTTTAAGACACTTTACCCGAGTGATGGGCCAGACTCAGCGATGTCACTCACCAGAATGTGGATCATGAAGCGGTGCAGAGGAATGGTCTACTTTACCGTAAGGCTGATAAAGGATCCGAACAAAAAACTAGGTCATCTTCCTTGTTTTGCTGAATGAATTGTATAACTAAATCTGGCCATACACTATAAGATAAACAGTTCCAATCGAAAGATATTTCAAGTGGGCAAAACCATGTTGAATTGCAGGGGAGGCAAATTGAATTAGTTGCAATCAGTATTACAGGTGACAGATGATGTTCCCTAGCACAAGTCTAATAACAGTGTAACAGTAACGCTGGTCAGTATCTGTGTGCAACGTGCACTAACATTCATTTTACCCCCCCCCCCATCTTATAGTCTTATAGTTTATGGCCAGCTTAAGTGTTATCTGCCTGGTAGGGAAAAGTGGTTTCATGGCTTCATTATAATTATTGTTGCTGGCACAGGCGGAGGTTGAGCCAAGGCAACACAATACAGTGGTTCTCAAACCGTGACGCTCTCATTGTGGTGACGCAAAATGTTTTTTCAGGAGTGGTGCCACGTTGCCAGTGTTACTTAGAAGCTAAGTTTTACTTCTTGTATAGTAGCAACACAAAACTTCATAACAACCTGCAGTATTTATGTATTTATTCATAGATAGTTATTACACTATTTTAACTCAAAAACTTCTGTCTTAGGGGTGCCTTGAAAAATTATGGAAACCCTAAAGGTGCCTCGCCTGAGAAAGTTTGGAAACCACTGACATAATTGTTCTTGCTCATAAATACTGTAAAAACGGCCAAGAGTTGAGGCCAAGACAAAAGAAGAGTGTCAGTTTAAATTGGGGACAGTTAAATGCCTTTGTTGTATAGTTATTTCAATGTACCTGTAGTTTACTGTTATTATGTTTCACTCATCTTCTTTCTTTGACCCCATCAATTTAGGCAGTTAGTAATAAAATGTAAGGATATCTGAAATTCAAATAATAAATAGCTAAATATAGTCATATAGTCAATAATTATTTAGACCCAAAAAACTAATTTTTGTGCCTTCTTCCGTGTAACTTGTCTGAGTTACAGCATCAACCATGTGAAGTTGAATACATAAAGGAGTTCAGTTTCCAGAACAGACCTCTAGTTATCTAGTTTTCTAGTAAAGAAACCATTGAGAGGTCATTGTAGATTCCTGTCATGCACAGTAAGATTCGTTTCCCATCTGTCTGCTTTTCATGGATACCATCATTTTTTACTTCTAACATACAGAATGTGGAGTCCTTGGATGGCTTCCATTTTGAATAATATTCATAAGTGGCAGGAAGCAGAAACATTTGCTAACATTTCCAGAGCAATGTTGAATTCATTAGAAGGAGGAGTAGGGTGTGGTAGGTTGATGTAATTTAGGATTTCCCAGATGGGGGCAACATGGATGCTAGCAATGACTTAATAGGGAAAAAGTGCTTTAAAAATGTAATGTAAATCAAATGTGACTCTATAAATGTTTTGGCATTGTATATTTCATCTTGTGAAATATATTATATCAAACAATTCTGCTGTAAAAAGGTTAGGTTACATGGATTCACAAAATGTGCAATAAATACTTAATAAAGATTGCTTATTACCTTAGGCATTACATCCTTTCATGTCTAACGTCTACAAATTGTATTTCTTTTATTCGGCAACACATATGCGCAAAGTTGGGAACAGTCGCTGTAAATCCATATAGGTCTTTCAAATGGACTTTTTTTTATTTCTGGTATTATTTGAGAGTTGTGATTAGCAGGCAATATTATTAATTCTATCACTTTCCTGATATTTAACAAAACCCATACACACAATGACTAATTGTTACTCACCAACCTGTACACTGGTCTGAAAACGGACCACATCCAACCAAAGGCGTGGTGTCTAACTCCAAGCCTGGTGTTCACCAGAGCCCCTGATGGTGAGGATGGTCTTGGGCTGCAGACAAGGAGCAAGTCTCAGCCCTCTGGACAAGCTCTGGGACTAGAAGCAGTGACAGGATCCAAGGAGAAAAGGTAGTGCAGACTGGTAGTGTACATACAGGATAACCAGAGGCACAAGTGAATGATCATTGGTGACAGGGAGATCACCATGGTCTGGAATTGGGAAATAAAACACGGGCAGGAACCAGGGAGCCAGAAAATACAAGCAGACTCAAGGACACTAGTCAGCAAGCCATGAAAATCTGACAAAGGAGTGAAGCAAGTCAGGGGTTTAAATAGGCAGCTATGGGGAGAGTCCATAGTAACCTGTGTCTGAAGGAAAGCAATTACCTGTAATGGTGACTGAACATCAGAGAGTACAGGGGCAGGTGAAAAGAAACAGAAGCATTTGTGCAGAACAGGGATCATGATACTAAACCTGTTCAGTGACTTTGTAGGAATAATTTAAAGTACTCAATGCCTCCACCTATTCGGCAGCTCAGTCTGGTGATTATTTTGGTGATTGAACCCCCTTCTGTTCTGATATTACAGTGAGACATACAATGAATTGGAGTCAGAACCCCTTTCTGTTCTGATATTACAGTGAG
>JABWIB010000632.1:23269-38235 GCA_016617825.1 Platyplectrum ornatum | reverse complement strand
CAGTTTTTTCGCCAATGGATATCGTCAGCATTCGTCAGACATTACATATCGTCAATAGAAAACGTCACTTACTGAATACTATACATCACNANTCACTGACGATTTNAGATCACTGANNAATGCTGACGATATGATATCTCTGCAGAAATCGTCAGTTAGTGAATTCCCCCCCAGGTCCATTTACGGGTCATACCAGAATGGCTGCTGACCTGTTTTCAGCACAAACTCTTCGAGCATACTACTCCTAAGCACATGTAAATGCTGGGAAAGTCACTGAAGGTCAGCCCTTGCCCACTTCTGCTATTGATTACATGAAGATGCATAGAACAATTTGGCGAGATAGCGTGTATTTTGCCTGCAAACCATGTACATTAGCAGTATTAAACCTGGTCTCCATTTCAACCTAAAAAAGCTTTCTTAAGCAAACAAAATGAAACATTATTCTTTTTGGCAGCAAGAGGACTTGAATGATTTCAATCTAAAACACACTCGTGTTCAGATATTTTTGGCATTTCTCCATTCATCTATTCGATTCTTTGTAGAATATAAGGTTGTGGGGGAAGGAGGATAAAGACAAACTTCCTACCTGATGGATTTTGCTGTCAAAAATGTGATGGCTGCCAGAGGCTACCTCACTTGTACAGCATCGCTATTCTCCCGATACACCTCGCTCCATTTGATTGAAGCTAGGTGAGAGTTTGAAACCTTTGTATTTCTGAGCAGAACAAATGCATGAAAACATATTCTGTATAATAGATCAGTTTAGCAAATGGATTTTAAGGAATGAATTATACATTTTAATAATATATATTCTGATAGAATTACTGCAGGCTATAAAGATTTGAGTTTTGAGAAGAATCGGCAAGGTTTCCTAGTGTTGTGTATGGAGAAGAGTAAGGCAGCCTCCACCAAACCTATTCTGGGTCTTTGGGCCAACGTGGGTAATGAATGCAACACCTGTATAAAGATTCTCCCCTGAAATCAGTAAATGAAGTGGCCTCTAAAGGTTCTGGACAGTCAGGGAGGCCGTAGAGTAGTCACATTAAGTTGTGTTATGTTGGTGAATGAGACAAAAGGTCTCTTCACAGTAGTAGTGGCATGGGGACAGACTAGGAAGATAGGACTAGGAAGAGAAAAGAGCTTGGAACAGAGAATGGGAAGGCAAAGTGCCAGGAACAGAGACCAAGTTAATGGGAAAAATATATATATAAAAAACACCATAGAGCTTATTTTAATTAACTTTGACAGAGATGTATATAAATAGTCCTGCTTTTATCCCCATCATGCCCCCAGTCCTGCTTTTATACCCATCATGCCCCCAAGTCCTGGGGAATTCACTAGAGTTTATTTTCGAGGTAGGGCTTATTTTGGGTGGTTTAAAAAAATTATGGTAGGTCTTATTATCGGGGTAGGTTTTATTATGGGGGGAAACACTGTATATACATTTTTCACACTTGTGATAGCACCAGGTATAGAATTCCAATGACATTCTAAAATTTGCTATATGCCCCCTGTTAAAATATGAAAGAATAGGAAGTATGGCTAGTAGTACATGTGCCATAATGCATGCCCATACCAATACACAATTTAAATAAAAAACTCCCACTGTGGTATCATCTGCCCAACTCCCTGAAACCTGTCCACAAATACTCACATCTGGATAACACATATAGCGATATAAGTACTGTGATTATAGCATGTATATGAACCGAATTTTTCTATCCTAACCGGCAATTTGCCTCTGTAAGTGCTGTGAATATTTACTGTTGTCCCAGCTGTTTCTCCACAACAGTATTTTGCAATTCAGTTCTCTTGAGATGGTGGAGCCTCTTCCATATGGTTAAATAACTTTAACCAGTACAGAAAGTTTTTTATTTTTTATATATTGAATTATAAAGGGTGCTGCCGGGTTTCAATCTGCCTTATCCACACACGTACAGAATGGTGACTGCATACGCAAAACAGCCACCTTGTTGACTCCATCGTCCATCGTCCGAGTGCCTTACTTCTGCATCCTCCCATGTAGTCCTGTCTTTCAGAAATAATTTATATACATTTTGCTACTTCTAATGTAATTAGTATTTTTATTTATATTATTATTTATATGTTAATATCACTTTTGTAATAGTTTTCTGTAAGTCTGAATAAACACAATACATATAGCATGGTAAAATATTATTTCAGAAATTACATTTAAAAAAATAATCCTCAGCATTTTAACGAAAAAGAATTTAACATAAAAGAAACCTTTCTCTGTACAGACACAGGTGTACACTAGTCACTAAAAAGCCACAGAAATGAATCTCTGTCAGGGACATTATAACAGAGGTGATTAATGTATTTGTTTCACAGTTAAACGGTCATGTATCATACAGAGTTGTGAATGTCATAGGTGTGCTATGATTTCTGCATAATAAAAAACACCCACTGTTTATTCTGTAACATAAAAATGTCTTTTGACAGGGTAAAATATAGAAAATATAATATAAGTGGTGACCTTTGTCAACCAGGGGTCCAAAACTGGTTTTACACCTCTTAAGTAAATATGTGAAGTCTAAAGTTAAATGGCGGACCCACTTTTACAGTCAGAGTACATTACAAGACCAAACGCTGTGACATCTTGAAAGCAATCTAACAGCTGAATTTCCTGTTAATGCGATATTTTATATATTTTTCTAACCTGCCATTACCCGCCATTACAAAAGTAACACTATGCTACTAGACCTTTCACATAATAGAAAAATAAGACACTCTCTGACCTACTAGCAGAAATGGGAATACTTATAACAAAAGTACTTTTGCAAAAATATGCTTTGTACTCCCTTGCTGGGAAAGCCTTACAATATATTATTATATGTCATCTTACAGGGCCTTTACTGTACCTCTGCTACATGGGATATCCATTCATGGTCCAGACCATGCTCATGGCCAGGCCTGTGCAGTAGTGTACCTCCACAGTCAATACAGCCCCCTGGATAGGACACCAGCTGTACCAGTTGTTCTGTTCCAGCTCATACAGGATTAGTAATACTGTTAAGTAACACTAGATCATTGCTGTGGGATCAGATCCTTACACAGGTATAATAATGAAAACTCTGAAAGCTTCGTTTATATGTCAATTGTATCTGTAATTTTATTGATGTTTGTATTTATTTACATGGTTGAATGACAAATCTTCGTATTGACCTATTAGAGGAATATAATAAAGGATATTTTATCATATACTGCTATCTGCACTGAGGAATCTTTTATTTTTTGCTGTTTTTCTGTATGGAGTCTGGTCCCTCCATGATACCCTAGCATCGGTAACACAGTATAGATAAAGGGTCATATACATTCTCTATATTGTATGGTTCTGAAATTTTGAGCATATTTGATTAAATATTTTTAATATTTTAATAATTCTTGAATTGAGTCTTGCATTTCAAGCGCCACATTGAAGATTTTTCTACAAATTTCTAGGTATAATAATGATTTCATAAGACATGTAGTTGTCATTAACATTAATGGGCATATAATCACTGTATGGAAAGGTCTCTAAAAACTAGCAAAATATACCTCATGTTGACATCAACTTAGTAATAGATTGTTACCTACAGGGGTGTATTAACCATTGGCCTTATGGGCGGGGGGGGAGGATGTTTTTTGGGGAAGGGGTTTCACTTTATTTATATACTAGTACCACCAGTATACATACTGTATCTACAAATTTCCCTTGAGGGACTAAAGCTAGACAGGAAAGGAAAAAACAAACAGAGATGCCATTTAAACCATTCAAAATAAGGTAAAGAAAAAATAAAATAAATCCCTCTTCAAGTAAGAAAAAAATCCTCCCAAAAAATCCCAAAAGAAACCCCATCCCAAAAACACTTCTCCTCAAACCCCACCCCCACGAAAAATAAATATCCCCAAAAAATTACAAAAACAAAATTATACCCCTTCCTCAAAAAACAACACCCCAAAAACCCACTAAAAATAAATTAAAACATTAAAAAAGTTTTTTTCCTTCCCAAACGAAAAAAAACCCTTCCTCAAACCACACCCCTATAAAAACATACCTTCCCCAAACATATAATACCCCAAACCCCACCTCCTTCAAAAATAGAAAAAAAGACAAAAAAATCCTAAGAAATTAAAAAAGAAACACATAAAACCCCCAAAAAACAACAACAAAGATCACCATAAATATGAGGCCACTTGCTAGACATATCATCTACATTGCTCTGAGAAAGGGGCAGGAGCACCCAGAATGCGTCAGGGGTTGACTTCATTCTCTCCAGGAATCTCTCCATACCTACAACACACCATGTTTCTGCGATGATTTCCATCATTAGCGTTTTTACCATTCAGATACCCAGGTTCAGCTTCCTGCAGCCGTCTGCATACAGTGCCTGTGACTGTTGGGCTTTGGGTCCATGCATACATCAGATATACTACAAGTCCATAGCAGTGTATGCCTGACTTTAGCTTTGTATTCCATACAGTGGCTACACAAAGTGACCACACCTGCTCACAATACACTGTATATCTATTTCCTTATTATGTAAGTCAAACAGGTTAGAACTCTTGGCAGGTCATGTAGCACTGCTTTTCTTTTACAGCTCTAGCACATCACTAGCAATTGGATAGGTCAAGGTCATGTCCTTGTCTCAGCATTCTTGTACATCCATCTGTCTGAGTGAAAAAATAAAAATGCAACCGCCCCCAAATAAATACTCAAAAATCTCAAAACCCCAAAAAATAAACCATCACCCTCAAAAAAAATAAAAGCCTTCCCCCAAAAAAACTTAAGAAAAACCATAAACTCCCCCCTCCATAAAATCCAGCCCCTTGAAAAAATCAGCCCCCTCCTAAAATATAAACACCCTAATTACCCTCAAAAAATAAACTCCACCTACAAAATGAATACACCTAAACAACTGGCTAGTCACATGCGCTAAATTACTCCAATCCGAGCAGTTATGCCATGCTACAGCACAGAAACAGGACAGCAAATACAAAATATATATAGGGATCACAGCAGATACAGAGGTCTCTATCTGGTCTTATAACTTTAATAGCCATAATATACAGAGATTACTTTAATATAAGTTACTAAATCATGGGCACTGGACTGCTGGTTACCGGTTACTGAATCAAGAGACACAGTATACTAGGATGACTGGCATCTTAAAACAGATCTCAGCACTCCATTAATGAAAGCTGAGCACCATTATGAATACAGTAGAGGTACTCGCCACGCGTCTATAAACTCTGCTCAGCAGAGACACAATGTGCTGACAGTCCCTCAGTTCAGACATTTTCTGAGACTATTAGAACAGTTGCTACAAACAGCATAACATTCCCTACTACATGTCGATGATACATATTAGTTTTGGACATAAATTTAGATAGTAAGTAAAATGGGTGTACTTGACCCATATGCCTACAATTAATGGATTACAGTATTACTGTAGGGTATGTGGTATTTGAACTTTTATTCAGGACAACTAACATACTGTACGTGTGTCTGTAAACTAAAATATTAGACCATTTGTTCTATCATTAAGAGTCTTTTGTGGGAACAATTTAAAAGGATCAGATGATCTAATTCCAAGAATGTAAAGAAAAACTGTTATGGAAAAAGAGATTTAAAAATGTCTTTCTGATGGGTTCTTATCTTTATTAGCGCTGTAAAGGGGGGTATCATTTTCTATAATAATGCTGATCACTGGGATTTTGAAATGTGACTGATTTTCTTAGAAATAAATATTCCAAACCAAACATTGGGAGACAATTACTGGAAAAAATGCATCCGTACACATGACAGTTGTGTGCCTTTATTATTCTGTCATAAGGCTGATTGGAAGACCCATTTTGGATTTTCTAGCGGGTGTCTTCAAATTGATGAATATCAATTTAAATTAGTGGACAACTTAAATTATGGACACTGGTATGGAAATATATAAAATTATAGAAGAGAACTGCAAGAGACTGCAAGAGAAGCCCTGCTTGTCCATTTGACTGAATGTCATACCGGGCACCTCCCCACTTCCCTTATTTAACGCTGGCCAGCCTGTCACAGTGACACACAGACAGCGTGCTGCAGCCAGTTGCATCACTAGAGTTAATGTCACCCGATGCGGTAACTCATGACTTTCTACTACTATTCCCTGTATTACACCAGTCTTCCTACTTTCCTCTGTATGTCCCCCAGTACATTTATGCCCCCCCCCGTAAGTCCCCAGTACTTTTTTGTCCCCTTGTACCAGTACTTTTATTCCCCCCCCCTTTTATTATCCTTTCCCGCTGTACACCCCCAGTACTTTTATTCCTCTTTTATGTCCCCCTCTATGCTTCGAGTACATTTAAGGGCCGATTCAATCTCTGTACGCACAAATTTTTCTCCCTTACGCTGTTTGCATAAGGGAGAACAATTCACGATATTTTGCTTGCGACTTATTGAGCCGCATATTAAAAACTGCGACCTTTTCCACCGTAAGAGACGTGATAAAGCACAGATCGTCTTCGCACGGGATTGAATCGCCCCCTTAGTCTGCTGTTCACTATGCCCCTAGTACTTTTATATACCCATGTAAATTCCCAAATCTTTTACCCCCCCCTGTATGGTCCAGCAATTTTTTTCCTTCCTTGGTATGCCCCCAATACTTTTATCCCCCCTGTATACTCCCAGTACTTTTATTCCAACTATTAAAATAGTTTTACATAGTCTCTAACCTGAGCTGGCTTATGATGGTTCGCCCTCTACTGCCAATCTATTGCTTTGTAAAATATGGTGAACATGTCCTTAAGTCACATCAATGTCACTTTGTGGTTGCCATAGCAACCTGTACACAGTGTCTGGGCACCATGGCTATACAGTTTACAGAAAGAAAGGAGTTAGGAGTGGTGTCTCCATCAGGCCCTTGGACAGTGCAATCAGCACCCCATGTTCACACACCCCCAGTGATGCCTCTGACTCTGGCCTGTCACAAGCTCCTCCCCTCCCCTACTCTCCTCCCCTTCTCTCCTTCCCCAGGAGAAAGGAAAAGCTGGAGAGGAGTGACAGAGGAAGACAAATCAGGTAAGTAAATATATTTTTTTCCCTTTCTAGATGAAGAAGGAAGGGGGTGGGGACACACTAAACAGAATATGCTATTGCTATTGTTTTTGCACTCATTGTACTGAAAGGGGATTTGTACAAGTCACCTATTGTTATTAAGCCTGGATCGGAGCCACATTATGGGTATTTCAATAACAGTTTAAAAAAATAAATGGCAATTATATGTCTTCACTAGCAAAAAAAAAAAAAATAAATTCTTCTGCACCTAGAAAAAGGGCTTCAAAAATCACCAAGCAGAACTACTAGAGCAGCAACAGCAGATTAAACCATACAGCACACTCTGAGGTTTTAAGGCACACATGTGGACACCATATAAAAGGAACAGACTGGAGAGTTCAGCACAAGGACACCATCGAGATCTTAATGCATTTCATTGAAGTACCCTTTCTGTAATTTGACATTTTTAAGCAAACGTGTTTCGTAGAGTTCTTTGTCAGTTTTATAGTAGAAACATTCACCATATTCTATTAATGAAAGGCTCTCTGAGACTACTAGCACCTGCTGAAGACTTGTCGGAAGCCCTGTGCAACGAGATATTTGTTGACATAGCCGTGTAAATTTCCAAGCTGTGACATCATTATTTTCTGCTCATTTGAAGTGTCGCTAGCTCATAATCTGGACGTTGAAAGCCGCTGGGAAAAGCTCCCACTTTTTCCTATTTACAAATGTTAAAGGCCATATTTATAGCTAAGTAGTAGCGAATGTGTCTCAAAATGGTTCCATTTATTATTATTATTATTATTTATACAATTCTGCACATTATAGAATAGCATCATAATTTGCATTTACACACTGTAAAGTGATAAGAATAAGCATATGAACCAGTGATTGCATCCTTTCACATGCCAGGTATAGGGAATCTACAGTTCTAGCATGCAGCTAGTGGCATCATGAGAGTTGATGTCACCTGATGTGGTAACTCATGGAACCCAAAGCCTTTCTACTATTTTTCCCTGTATTACACCAGTCTTCCTACTTTCCTGTACGTGTGACCCCCTGTTTGTTCTATAACATTTATGTCCCCTTGTATGCCCTACTACTTTTTTGTCCCATTGTATATTCCCAATACTTTTATTAACTACCCCCCTTCATCATGCATACCTTCCAAGTGTATGCTTTTACGGGATAAAGGGAAAAACTGCTGGGTATTAATATGATTTTTTAACAATAAAAAAGATAATGCTATCAGGGCTTCCAAAGGGGCGGGGACAGGTGGGAATTGGGTGTGGTTTGGGCGGGTCCAGGGGCAGGACTTTTGCGTCCCGATTTTCACCGGACAAATGTAAGAGGTAAGATCATTTAGAAATGATATATAAATATTATATTTGTTAAGCAGGAACTTGCAAGACTAAAAGAGAGTCTCCAAACATTACACCAGTACCTGATAGTAATAGAGCCCCAGTAAAAAGTTATATTTATATAACTTTTATAGTTATATTTTTGATATATGTATTTGTAAAAACAAATACAAAAAAAACAAATACAAATAATGATTTACATTAGTGACTTTTTGTTGCTGAATTGCATTTGCTAAATATTCACATGAAGGTTGATATTTTGTGTGCTTCAAGCCAAGCATCCACTACTAACTTCATCTGTTAGTAGGTTTCTTTTATTGGTTTTTTATTATTCTTTATCTCTAAATGAAAAGGCCTCCATAAAGTAATAGACACACAAGGACAGACAAACACAAACTACACAAAATTAAAAACACACTCACACCTCATTCATGAAAATATTATGGAAAAATATGTATTTAAAGAAAAAAAACAAGAAAAACTAAAAAAAAAACCTTACAAACCATTACAATACAACAAATAATACGAACAAATTCCCTTCAGCTCAAAATTCTTTGTAACCTTCCTATCACGAATATCTTCAACAAAAAAATATTCCCCTACTTACAAATCACTATAATTTGCATACAGCGCAAGCAAGATGACACTTCGCGGCGAGCAAGACCAAGTTCTCTTCAAGATGGCCATACAAAATCAACGTTAATTGCTGTTGAATACAAATCGACATCCAAAATTAACGCTTTGTAAATTCACAAAATCAACATTTTAAATTGTCAAAACACTGAAGCGAGTTGTGTCAATGTCAAATGTCAGGAAAAATTGCTGCATAGTAAATTTCAGTTTAACCAATCCTATGAATCTAGGAAACATCAAGGGTATGGGTATCTATATTCAGCTAACCATGTTCTCCTTTTGTCATTCATCCTTAACAAAATTGTATTGGTCACACTGACCCAAGGACTAAGATTGGAGGAGAGCAACTCCATGTCATACATGGAAACATACATTTAAACAGTGCTGAAATCAGCCCCTCTAAGATCTATCTGCATACTTGAATTGTGAAAATTTGGAGTAGTTGATTGAAATGGTTCCTATGATTACTCAACAATAATCAGAACAATTAACCCTTCAACACTGTTGATTATAAAATTCAGTCCGGAAGACCTTACTTCATTTTTTTCCCTCTGGAAATTTAAACAAAAGTGGGTGGAAGGGGGATGCGGTGTCTTCCGTCTACCAAAGCTTGATAATGTGAAACAATTGAAATACCATAGTCATGGTTCACTATAGAACTTTAGCTATTTCTCCTGGAATACATGAGCACTGCCTAAAATGTGAGAACTCCAGAATTAAAAATAAGAGAGGAAAGTGAAAATGAAATTTCAGTGGAAGTTAAAGTAATGTTATTATTTCAATGAACTGTGAATATTTTGCTTTTCCTTATTGCACACAGATACTGACCAGTGTTACATTTACACCATCACCTCTCAACTCTAAAAATGTTTACGACTGGTGGAATTTACTTCCCCTGAAATTCATCATGGTTTTACATGTAACTTTTCTCTCTTATTTTCAAGTCTGGATTTGGTCCATACTGATTGGCTGTATATGACATGTTCAACCCTAAGTTGGCTGACATTATCTTCCACTCATTAGTATAACTAGTTTGGAATAATATATGTCAAAGTTATTCTTACACTAGTAAAACCAGTTTCTTGCAGTTTGTTACGAGAGTAGATCAGAGTAGCCTCATTACCCATTTTGTAGACCATATAAAGAGTGATTGATAATCATAGCAGAATATTAATGGCAGTACCATAGATGATACCAGATCAAATATATATATATAGCAGCCCAATCTCATCTTTAGCCTCATACATAGTGATGTGTAAAAACATTTGTGCCTTGTGTTTATATTTAGATCACATAGTTATACAAATCATGTTCTGGGTTTTTTGTGACCAATGCATGAAATCATAAAGTGAAACCGTTCTGAACAGTTATAATAGCCGGGGTATTGCCAGGATTACCACAAAGTCTGAGACATTTCTCTCCACTCATCATCATCAGCATTTGGCATGTGACATTCTTTCAATTCTGCCAGATCACAGCTCACGTTTCACAAACAATATTTGCAATTGTTAAAGATCCAAGTATGAATCAAAATCTTTCGAATGTATCACCTGCAGCCAGGAAATATAGTGTAATGTTCAGCTTCACTGCTGGAGTACTTTATTTCAACACCTGACAGAATGGAAGCAAGAACTTGTCAGGCTATTCCTGGGTGCATGCGGTTTACATAGCAATCTGCGACCGCTATGGACCTGTTTCTCCTCAGTCATGCCAGACGTTATCCTCTATTGCCACGGTTCTCAAACTGTGGGTCGGGAGCTATGGAATCCACTGGCGCCAGGTGCTAGTGGGGTGCAACTGTGATACATACGTGAAGTAAGTGATTGGTGGACTGCTTCATTGAACCACTTCCATCTCCACATTCATTTGTCACATAGGATTGCCAGTTGTCATGATGCACAAATAATGTAATGTTCAAAGAGTTAAAGGGGTCCGTTAAGCCTCTTTTAACCCCCCCTCCCCCAATTAACCTCATGAAGCTGTATAGTTTGGTAACATATACTTACCACTGTTTAAAATAGACCCAATCTGATGTCTTGGTGAAAACATATAGGGGCAATGTTTGGCGGTAACTTGCTTGGGGTCGTGTAAAAATTTGTCAGATGGGGTCCCAGAGCAAAATACTTTGAGAACCCCTACTCTATTGTATTCTGAACATGTGCACTTTGTTCTGTGCCTCCTGACCACAGCGCTTTTCTCCCTATGTTGCCTTAACTTGGCATTACTGGTAGCATCCGACGGTATTTGACCAGTGGGCGTAGGGTGTGTGAAAGTTTAGAATGGGCCACTACTCTTGTATCCACAGTAGTTATGTTGTCACAAATGTGGTTTGTGGCTGCAAACAGCCTGTTTCCATCAGGACTGCCACAGACAACAAAGCAGAGCAGCACCAGTAGAGGACTTCCTGTCAGCGGGAGTTTGATGACCTTCTCAGCCTAATCCTAACCTTCCCTCCTTGCTGCCTAACCTTAACCCTCCATTTCCCACAGCCTGTACCTGGGGTTGAGAATTGGTTGGAGAATAGGAAGCAGAGTGGTCATAAATGGAACATTTTCTGATTGGTCAAAAGTTTTAAGTCGTGTACTTAGAGGGCTTAGAAAGCAAAGTCACTCTTTTTGCGGATGATACTAAAATATGCAGAGTAATAAAATCAGAGCAAGCTGTAGTTTCTCTACAAAGGGACTTTGTAAAATACGGGGTACAGTTCTGGGCACCACTCCATAAAAAGGAAATTACAGAACCGCAGGTTCAGAGAAGGGCAACTAAACTGATAAGGAGTATAGAGCCATTGAGTTATGAGGAACGGCTAGCAAGTTTAGGCATGTTTACTAGAAAAGAGGCATCTAAGAGGTGATATGATCACCATCTACAAACACATTAGGGGTCAGTACAGAGAGCTTTCACATGAACTCTTTATCCCTAAAACCGTACAGAGGACACGTGGTCACCCGCTAAGATTTGAAGAAAGGAAGTTTCACAACCAGCAGAGGAAAGGCTTCTTTACAGTAAGGGCAGTGAGGATATGGAATTTATTGTCTGAGAAGGTTGTGATGGCAGGATCAATAGATGTGTTTAAGAAGGGGTTAGACAAGTTTTTAGAGGAAAAGGGGTATCACGGGTTACAACTGGTAAGTAAACAATTACCCTGGAGCAGAGAGCTCTTGTATATTTAATATAGGTTGCACTTGATTGACTGATGTCTTTTTTCAACCTCAACAAGTATATAATAACTATGTAATAACCCCAACCCTCTATTCATTGCAGCCTAACCCCTCCCACAGACTAAACTCTCCCTGCAGCCTAACCCTAACATTCCCCTCCCTGCTGCCTAAACTTAACCCTCCATTCCCCACAGCCTAACCCTAACCCTCTATTCTTTGAGCCTAACCCCTCCCCACAGCCTAAACTCTCCCTGCAGCCTAACCCTAACCTTCACATCCATGCTGCCTAAACCTAACATTCCCCTTCCTGCTGCCTAAATCTTTCTTTCCCCTGCACAGGTTTTATGGCTATGAGTCGATGTAGAATACAGTACCATTCAGTGTACTACTCCATTCATAAAAATGTTTTTAAACTGTGACACTACTTCGAAATAGATACAGATGACTTGTTGGATATAGATTTTTTTTAAAAAGTGACATCATATACATTCTGTCCTCTGAGCTCTTCTGTGGCCTCTATAGCACATGCACAATAATGGCATTCTTTAAGTAGAGTGAGGATGGGACATGAGAGCACAACTGCATTGCTGGCCCTATATCTATTACCTCCTCCATATGAACCTGTCCTGTTTTAATACAGTATGTCTTAGACTCATCTATAGCTGCTATGATTTCAAGCAGAGAACATACTGAGAAAAATATAGATTGACTTTTTTTTTTTTAAACAACACTTTTATTACAGACATTGCATTTGTTACAATAAAAATTTTAAGCCAGTAGCATGACTTCATCCCAGTTGCCTGGAGATAAAAAAAAAATGTTGGTGCCCACCCCCCATGCTGATGCCTTGATTTCACAAAACAAATTTAAACTTGACTTTACATTAGAAAGTAAGACTGCAAAATAATGCAGTTAAAAGTGTAAAGAAGATTTGAATAAATTATTATTAATATTATTGTTATTATTAAACATGTTTATAATGTACTATACAAGAATACTTAAGGGGTGCCTTTGTTCTCTACATGTTGGATATTTGGATACTCCTCTTAAACCAGCAGTATAACAAGAACGTACATATTTGAAAGACACAACATATATTCTCAACATTCTCAATTCAATGTCCGATTTACCAGAGAACTTTTTACTCTGTACAATTGATTTAGTGTCCCTGTACACTAATATCCCCCATGAAGGAGGAGGTTAATTCTTGATTCACGGTTGATTCTTTTTCTTCGTTATATAGACAATATTTTTGCTCTGTGGGCTGGGACTGCTGAACAATTTGATAAGGAAAAAGTCAATGTTATAGAACCCACCATTAGATTCACGTGGGAGAGACATGACACAGAAGTACACTTTTTAGCTTATCAACTACTATCTATAAGAAGCCGACCGATATGAACCAACCATTAGATGTCAACAGTCACCACCGACATTTTAGAGGAATGTATCCCCCTTCCCTCTGGGACAAAAGCAGTCAAAGTACATATACCTCCACCCATACATGCACACACATCCCTCTGCGAGTGCCATCCTGCCAACTACGGTGCTGCTCCATGAATCTCAGCACTGGGCTCTCTGTAAGCTCAGACTGGCTACATCTGCGAAGAAGAGGGGACAGGGGACAGTGCAATTTTCTATATGTTAAAGCAGAGTTCACAAGTTTTTTGTTTATACCTCCTGGCTGTATGGGGGTGAGGTGAAGGGTGTGATGTGCAAAAGGCCCCCAAATGGTAAATCATACATAAAAAGAATGGGTGGGGTTTGATTTCATCAAGTCCTGCCCATTCATAGTAACTATCTGGGCTGGGCTCTGGCCCAGAGCAGCACGGAAGGCTCAGTGGTAGAACTGATGCCTCACAGCACTAAGGTTGTAACTTTGATTTCCTGGACAGGACATGTGCTGGTAGGTTAATTGGCAGCTTACTAAATTGTCCCTAGTGTATGTGTAATTGCACCTATGATTGAATCTTCTTAGAATGTAAGTCTGCGGGAATAGCCACCTTACCCACCAATTCTGTCTGATACGAATTGTAAAGCGTTACGTAATATGATGGTGCTATATAAACCTGGTAATAAATAAATTTGCCTGGGATAGCAGAAGAAATGCCCAAAATATGTGAGTCTCCTGGAAAGTACGGGAGAGTCTGCAACCCTGTGTTAAAGATATATATAGATATACATTTATATATAAAAATGTATCATACTTTACTGACATCTGCTGGTTGTTAAAATAAGTTAATAAGGTTAAGCATGCATTTTCTTGAATTTTTTATTTTTTTTATTTTATGTCACACTACAGTGTGGATCATTTAATTGTGTCATTTCATTTAAATGTACATGTTTATTATTCAAAAGTGGGGCTGTAAATATTTTATTTAAAATCCTGTTTTATTTAGGCATAAAAAGCAAAAAATATATAAAAAATGTCACTGGCTTTAAAGACTGAAAGTAAACTTTGATAGGTACCTGGGAACTGAATGTACTCACTTTATTTGTGTGTGGTCATATGCTTTGAAGTATTCAGAAGGTGAGGCACCTCAGGAAGGGAATAATTGAGAGA
The DNA here is from genome assembly GCA_016617825.1 of Platyplectrum ornatum. Lineage (NCBI taxonomy): Eukaryota > Metazoa > Chordata > Amphibia > Anura > Limnodynastidae > Platyplectrum > Platyplectrum ornatum. The sequence goes on along the minus strand of JABWIB010000632.1, from coordinate 23,478 downwards.
AGTAGGGAAGTGACTAAAGAGCTACAGTAATGATGGAAAATTCATGAATAAACCACAGTTGACACACTGCGTTAATTGGATTTGACCAAGGAGGCAGAGTTGCAAATTAAAGAAACCATTAAGTTTTCCATTCAAGTTGTAACATGCCTTTCGTTTTATATACTGTATTTGCTGGCGTATAAGACTACTTTTCAGCTCCGAAAAACATG
>JABWIB010000632.1:5269-22015 GCA_016617825.1 Platyplectrum ornatum | reverse complement strand
ATAGAGATTTCTACCACTGTAGTAGCTCAGGTAGGCATTTTCCGCCTGTACTGCTAAATCCACATTTTACTGCATTCCATCCAACACAAATCGCTTGTGTCTTCCTAAAACCTATGTCCAATGCGCCTCGAAAAGCTTTAATCAGTTTGTTTTCAAGTGTTTGAGAAATGTTCATGATCTGATCACAGAGCAAAGTTCTTATGAACACAGCTTTAACACATTTCTTTTTACTTGTTGGGGTCCACGCATATAATGATTTCATTCAGTAACTTTTGGCCAAGCATGGAAAGTGCTGGAAAAAAAAAACCCCACAGCGTTTAGATGACCTTTTCCTAACTTTAGATTTTTTTTCCTGTTTTCCTTTCTGCTTTTTGCCAGGTATAACATAAATATTCATCAGCTGATATTTGCAGTAGTTGTGAAATTATGAATGAGGCCAAAAGGCTTCCCCTTCCACTCCATCCGCAAAATGGTAGCTTCTGGTCTTAGCTCACAGCCAAACAACAATTTCCGAAATCCCTTAAGTGTACTCGGAGGCTTTCAAATTCAGTCAGGTTTTAATGTGTAAAACAGAAATTCTGTCTCTCTTATATTTGCCATGGGATTACAGAAAAAATACATTACTTTGCTTCAATGTAAGCATTTTGAAACCTTGACGTAATAAACAGAAGTGCTGGCAGCTTCCATTTTTGCTTGACTTATCCTAATGGACACAGTTTTTGCAATCAAACGACTGATCATGTACCATGAATAGTCCATTTAAAGAATACTGGTTTAATAAGGAGCATTGCTTCTATTTCTCATTTGCTCATAAAGTTACATGACTAAAGTTGATTTAATAGAATACTTTATATATTATTTATATAATATTAATAATAATTATTATTGTCATTTATTATTTCTTAAGTCACTTTTAACAAAATCCTATGACATTTGACTAAATTCAGACCGCTGCAGGTTCTGTCTTTGGGGCTCGGAGCATAGGACATGCGACAAGTCGAATCTTGCTGCATGTCGGAGGGGGAGACCACTCTGTTCATTTGCATGGGCATCAAAAATCCAGAGGTTACCTTAAGTTTGAATTGTACATTAGGGTCTTTACTATACTGATTAAATAAATCCACCCTCCCAACATGTATACTTAGAGTAGACACACCACCTCTTCCAGGTTGCCGATGGACAATTCTCCAAGTATGGAACTGTATCTTGAAGGATCCAGATAAATACTTCTAGAACTAGATTTTATAACTTTGGGAAAGGAAAAGTGGAAATGTTGTCCACAGCAACCAATCAGATTCTATCACTCCCTTTCCTATTACATACTACAGAATGTAAGGTAGAATCTTATTAGTTGCTATGGGCATCTTTTCTGCAGTTTAGTTAATCTGGCCTACTGTATAGTATATACCACCCAAAAATGTTGAATGTTGGGTGGTATGTTTATTAGCACTTTAGAATGTGCCCATTTTTCATACCTAGCACATGGTAAACTAAGCTTTTTTGAAAAGCTCGACTGGTCCTTAGTGAACATGGTCCTTTGTTTTAAGCCAGTTTAATGAAATAGAATATAAAAAATACTTTGCACATTTTATATCTAAAAGAAGAATAATGGAAACAATGATGTCATCCATGCACCTGCATTCTTAATATTATGAATATGTATTCTAAAACCATACAGAGTTTGAGAAGCATATATATCGGCTATCATTTGCATATCATTTACATTTCATTAAATCAGTGGTGAAGAACAAAGAACTTGCTTTGAGTATACTCATATTTATTTATTCAGGTGTTTCCATTTCTTCTGCCACCTGTAAGTGTAGAAAAGTCTAGACTTGAACAATTACACAGTAAAAATTCTAATTCCATTTGTAATAGGTTTGCAATTCTATACTTTCATGGGAATGTATAATGTTTGGCAATTAGAAATATGCAATACTATACATGCGTTTCTAGAGGTACAATAGTTACATGAGTTGGACTTGGGAATGTAACAACATTTGATCACAGCGTTAATTAGATTTACGAAAAGGAAAAAGTAAGATTGTTGCTTTATTTACTCTGTCCTTGCTCTCATCTCTCCCCATGCTATGAGCTCCATATTACCTGTGTGTTCGCCAATACATCCAGTATAGCCAGAATGCGCTTTAGCTCAGTAAATGAAAGATCATCGCAATGCACAGTACAGTCAACAGGGCCACAAGACCAGTGTGTGCGGTACAGGACCTGAGACATCAATAAATAAATGAACCCCGTGACCACAGTCTGCTTTAAATATATTGTATTTCTCTAACACATATCTGCGCCCAGTTTACAGAAGTTACATAGAATTGGAATTCTGCTCAAAAATGTTTTTGATAAAGTAGTTTTTTTTGTATTTTGGGATGCCATTATATCCATATTATACATGTATCTAGCGCCTATTCCCGCATCAAAAGCATCATTTAAGCTTTTACTATGGGAGGGCAGAACATGACATCATCAAGTCCCGCCCTCCATAATAGCGATCGGGGCTGAAGGCAGTGAATCAACTGGAAATTTACTGACTCTCATGGGAGAAATGTCGGAATCCAGGAACTGTGAACCCTGTCGTTTGTGGTTTGATAAGGCTCTCCATGCATAACATATTGTCCTAAATAAGTATTAACCTCTGTTTAGATTCTGTTACCTTAAACAGTAAATGCTTTTTTCATTGTATGTGCAACAAACTGTGTATTGTAAGTAAGGTGAAAATACATAATAAATATTGCAATATAGGTCCATAAGGAAAAGCTTGGCCAACAGCTTTAATGTACACCTCATAAGAAAATGTAAAGTTTTGGCATATTGTAACATTATAACTTTAAACTTTCTCCCAACCTTACTGAAGTACTTAACAAGGAGCCAGCTTCTGCGGTTCCTGCAATGAAGAGGCTATTTATAATAGCTTTCAATAAATTGAGAGCCAGTTTGACTTCAAAAGCAACTTTATAACAGATATCCTTACATTGAGTCTCAGCACACAAACATGACTTCATAGTCCAGTATTCTACATGCATACAGTGTTTGATTTGAGTCCTTGACAGATGCCAATGAAAGCATGCCTATTCCAGCCCCGTTACACTGAAGAGTTTCCTTATTTAATCCGCTGCATTGTTTACAAAGCCAGAGGCTGTGCTATGTTAAAGCTTTGAGATGGGTCGTGGGCAATTTTCTCCACTTCCAAGGGAATTACCATTCTGGGGCCAATAGGGGTTCATTTAGTTCATGTTGTTCAAAGGGTATAAAAAGCCTCTCTATGATTAGCTGGCATGATCCTTCAGTTTACTAGACTACTAATGATTCTCACATTTACTGTATATTTCCTCTTACCTATGGCCAGATACAGTACTACAAGTTAGGGGTGATTTCTCTTTTAAAGGAACTTTAATTTGATTTAACATAAAGTATAATAGTATTATACCTTATGAGATACTTTTAGGAAGTTGTAGAAATAATAATTTTTTGATCTATCTAGAAAGAGACAATTAGTTGTAATATAGTATATCCACTGTAAAGCTGGGCATCCACTAGAACAGTATTGTTTTAGTGAATATGAATACCCTTGGGAAAATCACCCCTTCTTCAGCACTGAATTTCACTGGAACAATATTGTTCTAGTGGTAAAATGAAAAACCCCCATACTTACCTCTCGGCAACTAGTGAATGGGCAGCTTTAGTAATATATATATATATATATATATATATATATATATATATATATATAGTTTACATGTTCTTTGAACCTATGATCATTGCAGAGCCAAGAAAAAAACTCAGTAGCATAGATTGAGTCAGTGCATCCTGGCACACACAGCTACAACACAGCTTCAACAACACCATCCACAATCAGAGGCAGAAAGGAGGCTGAGCTTTAAAGGACATTTCAATCACTTCATTAGTTAGTTTTTGTCAGTCACACAGACTTTCATTTTCCAGAACCCTGAGCATTCTAGACACTCCAAGGATAGACCAAGCAGTGTGCTAAACGTTACTTTCATCAGTATATTTGTGTTACATGCCTCGGGTTTGCCTTCCATCCTTTCTGTTTGCTTTTATAGAAAATGTCATAGATAATGTAACAAGTTTTGGTGTTTGGATTTAGCAAGTTACGTAATACCTTGCGAGAACCACTTCACAAAACTAATATAATCTATTTTCCATTGATGTTCTCATTTCCTGCTTACTGTCTCAGACATAAACACATTATCAACAGCAAGTAAAAAAATAATAATAAACCTGCTATAATAAGAGAATTATGTGACTCCAACATCGAAACAAGGAGATACCTCCATATGGATAATCATAATGGTAGGCAGAAGCCCTGGCACGGTCAATAACCTCTATCCCCCAGTACTGCAGGGTGGTCCCATGGAAGTTCATGTGCTTGAACAGCTGTATTCTGTCAATAGACCAGACTCCACAGCAACTGCCACATATTAATAATGGGAAACCCGCACCTATAGCACTTCCTATTTTTGTATTTCTGTAGGGTACTGGGTGGTGTACTTTGCCAACACTTATTTAGCAGCCAATTATCATTACCAGGAGCAGAACCTCTTGTTGTTGTAGAACTCCAGTACTGTTCCCCAGATTCGTTTCTGGGGTATGCGCGTGCTACAGTGTTTTCACTGTGTCTGTGCATAGGAAAAAATATTTTTCTGTCAATGAGCTATAAAATCACCATTGTGCAAGTGTGTAGTAACTATAATAACTCAATTTTCTATATACACAGCCACACAACATTCTTATATTCTCTGGTATACAGGACATGCACTGTCCATTTTTGTAACATGACTTTAATTGCACATTGACGCTCCTCTGTCCCACCCTCGCTCTCGGAGTGGGCTCAGAAGATTGATTTCTATATGCTGAGGGAGGATATTATCTCCTCAGCAGAGGACTAGTCTCTGGACTTCAGGGCCACGTGGTTTGGCTGGATGGAATATAAGGCAGGTGCTGACTTTCTGACCTACTCAGGTTAGTCTCTCTCGTTCCTTTCTAATTTCTCTGCGGTGTGCTCAGCATTGGTAATACATTGGTTTTTTTCTCTCTCTCTTTTCTAGCTTCATAAGCTTACCCCCCCCCCCCCNCCTTTCCTTTTTTGTTTCCCCTTATCCCTTTACCCTCAAAATTGTCCAATTTCTAGTAATGCTATCCGATGATTCAGTCTTTCCTGTTGCAACATTTGAGTACTTCGACCTCTGGCTGGTCTGAGGTTCAACCTGCTTTTCTGTGCCGGTCTCTCCTGAGTTTGTCATGACCCTGTCTCCTTTGGGCCTATTTTCTCTATACCCTGTTGTCCATGTTCATGTTTATGCTGATGGTTACGGCCTCTTGATTCTGTAACCATTTTTGTCTGCTTTCCATTTTCTATACCTCGTGTCACAGTGCTGTATAGTATCGCATTGTACTTTATGCTTGTTTGTCTTTGGATAATTTTTAAATAAAGAATTTATAAAACAAGACTTTAAATTGTCTTCCCAGTGTTACTGTATATGCATTAAGGATGACAATAAATCCAAGATGCCTAATGATATTACTAGTGATAATACCAATTACCGAATTGGGAGGGAGGGTGAATATAAGGTGATATATTATATAGTAATTTCTCTCATAGATTTAATTGTAATAATGTAATACATTTGTCACATACAAATTTCCAATTTGGAGTCATGGGATGCAATACAATTTTGGTTACTATAAATTCTGTTGATGTCATTCTTGATGATAAGCTATTATCGTTATATGTGAGATCTAAATGGCAGCTACATGGTAATCCGTTTGATCACTCCGTTTTATAAAGAGGTCACTTTGGTTACAAAATTTTCTTTTCCTATAAATATTTTGTATTTGATTTTTCCAATGGCCACTCTGTCACTGTGCTTTCATCAGACTTGAAAATTAATTTGGGCTAATTTGAGACCATTAGTGGCATTGGTGACATAGGAAAGTTTTCATGGGACTGTGTTGTTAATTTGATTTCTCTTAAGACCAATTCATCGGTTCATAAAAAGCGTGGAAAGTAATTTTTTGTTTTTTTACATAATAAATTGGGCATTTTTAATACCTCCTTTATACAAGTGACCCTTATTGTCCTTTAATAAGTGTTTCTGGTATGTTGGTATATTATCATGCATACTTTACAGGTGAAGACGTTTAAGTCGGGCCAGTAAACCCTGGCATTAGCATATCTGTCATCTAATGTACTCAAGAATAAAACTCAAGTATTTCCTTACCTATGCTGAAAAATGTCATGGTTAGCTGCGGAAATCGAAGTGACTAAAGCCTGGAATGTGTCTTTCTATAGATATTAAAATAAGTAAAGGCGCTACCTCATCCAGTGAACTCATACCAGTCGCCTCCTGTGGTAAGTAAAATATACAACCACATATAATGCCCACATATTAAACATTTCTTTCAGGCTGAGGTTTGCTTCTTGTATAGATTGGCTAGAGTATGCTTTTATGGTAATAGTCACCTCCAAACACAACATTTAATATGTTAATTACTGTTCCTGTTCCTCATTTGAAACCAGGTCATGTTATAATTCTAAATACAATTATTGAAATGGTATTTTCAGTGAAGCCAATGTTATTGTACATCAGGGTTACTAAAATAATTTCAGTAATGTTTTAATAGTTATATTTAGAATTTAAGACCATTAAGTAAAAAATAAAATAAGAATAATATGTCCCAGGCAACATGATCATTCCAGAATACCCCACCAATGCTACTGGTAATGAAAGTATGGAGGAGATGTGCCACAAGCGATACCATAAGAGGAAGGTGCCAATCAGCAAATATATTAAAGGAAGAAAGCATAGATATGGTGAGGGGATGAGGTGAGGGGTTGGAGACAAAGGTGATCTCATGAAAGTTGTGGATCTTTACTCAAGGGGTAGATAGGACCTCAACTGTGCTACATATTGTAGCCCCCTACAACTCCTAGAGCTGTGGTGGCCAATGGGTCTACTGTTATCTACCAAAGGACTATATCACCTGAAATCAAAGGGATCATCAGTTAGTAAATAGATCCCTTATTCCTGTGTCTAGTCTGAAGGTAAGAGGAGGTGGGACCCGAGCTGTTGTCTACCTATAGCAGTGAAGCAAATAATCCTCGGATCCCCGGCGCAGGATCCCCCTGCAGCTGCTGCAACTCTTTTCCATAGTGTTCTGTGCTTTTTTTTTTTTTTACAAACAATGGACAGTGGTAGGTTTCCCATTAAACATATACTGTGGGATTTGAAAAGTGGGGATGTTGCCCATAGCAACCTATCAGTTTTGAGCTCACATTCTCCAATATATAAAACAGGGTTCAATGTAGATATGCTCTGTCCCTTGTATAATGCCTGCCCCCTTCAGCCCTGTGATTTTGTGCTGAATGTTCGCCTCCAGTCCGCATAGGGTGGGGCTTATACAAGGGAGCAGGGCATAGCGGGGGGCAAAGGTGCCGGTATACCATAGCGTGTATACCGGCCCACTTGAAGCACTGATGAGCTTGAATCTGTTCGGTTGCTATGAGCACCATCCCCGCTTTTCAAATCCTGCAGTTTAGCAAATCCACCCTGACTATAATTCCTTTTGAATAAATTCAAGTTCATATTAAACAACTGATTAAAAAATACAATTTTCTACATTTACAGAATCTATCTGCATGTTAACACAGGATGACAGACCAAACATTCAGCCTCCCCCATCACGAGAGAAAAAAAAACTACCAGACAACCTTGACCAAGCGTATTAAGCTAAACACCCCGTTGCTTGAAGGAGATTACTTTTCTATGATAGATCTTGTGCAGATTTGACTGTGTTTTTACAAGCAGGATTTGCTTCCCTTAATTCCTTTTTAAGTAACAACTTGGAACTTTTGAGTGAATGTTGTATTAGTTGCACAGATACTCTCCAGAGTCTGCAGAGAAGGACTAACTTAACACCTGAGGCTCCTGATTAATGTTTGTGAACCTGTTGAAAAGCAACTTTATGGAGGTCATAAATTACGTCCTCAGTATTTCCAGACTTATGAACAAGACAAGAAACACTAGATGCAGTGAAGAGCGGCTCTGTCATAATGAATTACTTCGGAAGCCTGACTCATTTGCAGTATAATGTGTGGAAATATTTTATACACATATACATTTCCAATTTAGGCATAGTGTATAGGTGGGTATGTTAACATAAGTAAGCTACAAACCATTGAATGGATGGGTCCTACAAATGGTCATAATTGTAATGTATTGGTGTAAGAGGCACACAGAAACATTCCAGGCATAACTATAGCTGGAACATTAGCGTATATCATGTAAATATGCATTGGGGTATTACAAGCTAATCCATGATACAGATGGAAAAGCAGAAGACGTTGGGACCTTATTAAGCCAAATTCCAGTGTACTATGTGGAAAATAATCATTATTTTCTTACAATATTTGTATATTTCATGAAAAACTTTTTGTTCAGTTAGTTTACAGGTTAGTTTTTTTTTACCAGATTTGGGTAAGAGAGAAAAAACACGGAAAAATAAATAGCATATGGGTATATTAATAAGACTCTAGCACAGAGATATTTTTTGATCATTATAAACTTAATAAATAAATGTAATCACCCCAAGTGCTAGTCACATGCTACCCATGCATTTCACTCAGTTTGCACCCATTTTGTTTATCATTATGTACGTTTGTAATGTTTGTGAAACTGTGCTGACTCTGACGATGGGATGTATTCAAACCCTTAAAGGTGAACAGGGAAGGACACGAGTGGCAATTGGTAATAAGGAAGTGTGAAGAACAGGGGTCCGAGTTCTGCTGAGAACAGGTAGAGGGTGCTAGAATAATATGGAGAGTGCTTGTAATATAGGGAGAAAAGGCTTGGAGAATAAGGAGAAAGTGTGTGGGGTATAAGGAGAGGAATCGTTCAGACTGTATGGCTGAACAGTCGAAAAGCAAGCAACCCCTTCCCCTTCCCTCACTACATGTACATACCAGGGAACTATAACTCTATAGCATCAGTGTTAAGATCAGCTGTTCTAAGCAGGGGACCATCAGGGGGGAATGCCAGGCCTACTGTCAGTGGACCGGTGGGGACTGGCGCCATGGCTCTGGTGTGCAACGGCAGTAGAGGGAATACAGATAGTAAGCTTCTGGGTGGAAAGTCCCATACCCTGATATTTCTAACAGCGGCCCTACTGCTAAGTGCTTCTAAAAACAGCCCTGGGTAGAGATATCCTGGAGAATAGGAGAAGAGGGAGAGAGTTCATGTTACTGATCTAATTTCATGAGGTGTAACTGATATTTACCAATAAATGATTCCTAATGTAGGTGCCCGTCCTCACCTGAAGTCGTGTGCATGCATGCCAAATGTTAGTTGATAATCTCCTAGTGTACGGAACAATCCGTCTGCTGGGCTTGTGTTACAGGTTACGCTAAGTGGGTGGGGGGTTTACTTAAATTTTATGGTGTGGGGTGGGTTTGGAGGATCTGTGAAGGTCAGCAGTCGCACAGACCACTAATCCATATGGGTCATTTAAGGCAGGCTATGCTATCTGCTGCTGACCTGGCATGAGAGAGGAGAGTTACAGGGGAGCTCACTCCTTCCACAAGAATGGAGTTCTTATGGAGACCTGGATCCAGTCTGTAATTAATAACATAGTTGAAGGTACTACAAATGAGAAAAAGTAATGATTCTCAGTAAACATTGATTGGGTGATAACAGTCAAAATGGGTCGGGAAGGGGAACCTGCCCGAACACTTAAACTCTATAGATCATGATTATATCTAATAGTACACAGATCTAAAGCAATAAAAGCATGTTGGATATATCCCACTTCATTCTCCCAGTACTTAAAAGGATCAACAACTCACTTCTACACTTAATAAACCCTTTCATTCCCAGGTATTGCTCACAAACTTACAATCTAGAGGACTTTGGGTTTAATACATAAAGAAAAGTACTATATAGCACCTTTCTATATGTATTTAACCCAAAGTCCTTTAGATTGTAAGTTTACAAGCAAGGCCCTCGTATCCTCCCATTTTTTTATTACTACCCTTCTTGGTTTATAATGATTATTTTACATGGTAAAGCTTTGTGCAATATGATGCACTATACAAAAACCTGTTAATTAATTAATAAATAATTAACGAAGAGGAGAGTTGAATTGATGGTTATTATATTTCAAAATAAATAAACAAGTAAAAGAAAATAGCCAATTCGATATTTCGTGTTTTTTGGAATCTTTTAATTTCTACATTTTAGATGAAAAATTCATTTCTCGAACAAGTGACTTCTCTATCTCATTCACAGAGCAGCAACCTGCGGGGAAAGAAAAATGGTATTCAGAATAAGTCAACTGAAGGGTTGTTTTAAGTATGTTACATGGAATGTACTGAAATAGCTAAAATATATGTGCACTGTACATGGTGGAAGAAAATGCATGTAATAAGATATCACAATAATGATAGCAACAAAAAAAGAATTGTACCACACTCTGCAACACGGCAAATCAATTCTAACTATAAAGACCTCATCCAGAGATCCAATTGTTTCTGTAAGTCAGAGACACCGCAGTATCTATGCATCTGGATTACCGATAACTATTGTCTACCTTACTTTTTGTGACTTGTACAAACATAATATGGCAGCAGGTCAGAAGTCTGGATCATTATCACAGTCTGTCTCATATTGATTCCATCTCACCCGCGTTGCCCGGTGCATTCCATCTCACTCATAGCGCATGGTGCATTCTATCTCACCCGTCTTCCTGGTGTATTTCTATGCATCCTATTGTGTGTGTACAATATCATTCTGGTACTCTAGAGATGTTCGCACTGTTTGCTTCGCAGCCGCTCTATAGTTTGGGATTGATAGGTGGGGCTGTGACCTGCTACTGACACATTCAAGTCGATCCTCACCATCAGAGGTTCTAAACCCTACCTTTAGTCCTACGCATACATTGCTCTGTGTAAGCTCAGTCCATACTGTACAATTTAAATGCATCCCCCACCCGTATGACCTCAATTCGTACATACGGAGTAAAGGTACACCCCAGAAAAACTTGTATGGAAGGCACAGTAATAGGCATGCGCATCTATGCTAGACGGTCTTTACTACATCTGGATAAGGCCCGAAACTGTAATTTATAGTAATTAACAACTAAAAACAGAGCAGTAGTTGTAGTAGTAATGAATAGCTGGTATACACAGTTATTTATTACCAGTCATGTCTTTGAAGAGATTAAAAATGACTTCAAAGGACTCGCTGTAAACAAAGAGATTGCATTCAAATAATAATCAAATAGTTTGATGCCTGAATAATTGAGCATGTCACTCATTGCACAGACTTAGGTCCTGCCTAAAACTGCTCCTTGAATAGTGTCGGGAAAGCTTGACACTTATGCCACAAATCCAGTTTTAATTAACCGGCTCCATAATACAGTCTTTTAAGGTATTACATGTTGATTGCCTATTCTAGTCCCTGCGTGAATGCATTTAAAACTAATTAGGATGAAGCTATGAATAAAATCTTTTTTTGTGGCTTCAATTGAATGAGGATTATACAATAAACATAGAAAAATGCATTGGAGATGTTATTCACATGCTCGCAGCCATTTCATGAGAAAATTCACATAGATTCTATATTTATGAATGGCAAGTGGCTGCTGATTTGTTTCTGTAGTTATTAAGAAATGTAATATAGACATATCTACAAATGTCACACGGAAAATCCACATTGCACCAAACTTCTGATAGCCAGACACTGGAAGTCCTGCACTGACCCCACAGTATCCCATCTCCATCACAGTGTTAGTTTCGTTGCCTCCATGGAATACCTGAGCAGTCTTCAACAGAACCTTGTACCCAAATTCCACTCTGTCTGGTTCCCCTGGTATCAATTCATGCGCCTGGCCCTTCCGGGTCTCCTCTAGCTCGTGGGGCTTCCCCTGAGATACAGTCATGCCTGGCCTACCCCCCCCCCCCCCCCCCCCCCCCCCCCCTCCCTTCTTCCTAGCCCGTAAGTTTATTGTATGTTACTGACTGTGTTACCATATGTTGCACCTTCTTTATGGTACCCTGTGCTCCATGTATATGTTCTTACTATGTAACCTGTATACTCGTCACTATGCACATGGCTTGTTCTGTTGTTTTAATGTATTTTGCAAAAAAGTTAACAAAAGATAAAAAAAAGAAAAAACCACATTATAGAAACATATCTGTTTCACCCTGCTAAACACCTCCTATCAACTACAATCCCGTTTTACAGACATTCTTATGGGGGGTAAGAGACATCCCTGTTTTGCCCCTTCCTCATTTACTTCAGCCATAAGCAATTTTTATATATCATTTTTATTTAACCGAAGTCTCTATATATTTATTTATATTTAACCTCCTGTAAAATATAAAATGTATAGAGTCATGTAAAAATATATGTGTCTTACACTGACCTTCAGTTCTTACATTAGGATGGAGACATAGCGTCACTTCCCCAAATGATTTATCTGGAGAACGTTAAATATCCATTGGCTTCTATTAAGTTCTATGTTTCCATAATGCCATGTCTACATGTCTTTATCACCACTTCAGCAACAAATTATACCGATCTGTATGATACATTTCAGAATCATTATTATGCACCTTAGCAAATATAATATAAACCCTCCACCAACGTCAAGGCAGATTTTCTAGGGTGGTCCTAACTCAAAACAATGAGAGTCCCAATATGTCGCATATATGTGTTTTCAGACTGAGAGCTAACTCACCCAGGAGCCCAGGAGGAACCTCTAGGCCACCAAATAGCTTTAGTAGGCCAATGAACCTCCAATCTTATGGTCTCAGCTTCCAAATACAAATGTACAAAATGGTGGTTGCTCAGATGAATTTGCAGGTGCATGAAAGGCAGGGGTGCACTTACACAGAAACCCCCCAGGAAAAACATCCCAGCTTCGAGCTCTGGTCCATATGATATAGCGCTCTCTAGGATGTATCTGTATGATATAATGGTCTCTATGATGAGGTCTGTATGCTACAGCAGTCTCTAGGGTAAAGTCTGTATGGTAGAGCACTCTCTAGCATAATGTCTTATGGTATGTTTGTCACAAGATATAATGATTATATGAGAATTAGAGCACTGTCTGAATTATATAGTGACTATGATTTTCTTTATTTTAGTGTGGTTGCAAGATTGTGTTTTATAACACTCATATGGACACTATCATGTAGGACAGTTGCTGATGTTATTATGGAATGCATGTGGGGGGAAATTTACAGGTTTGCATGGGGCACCAAACACCCTAGAACAGTGATTGTTATTATATCGTAAGCTTTTGTTATCATATATTTGCACATAATGTATATGGAGGTCAGGGTATGCTATGTGTAATGACAGCTGCACAGAAGCATTATTTTAAAAGTTATATCTTTATTTTAAAGTATGTAAACAATGGCTTAAACATTGGCAATCCGTGTTAATCACTGAGTGTATATAAACAAAGCAGATCTATGTTCACATGCTATCACAATGTAATTAAGAGGAAAACATAGACACAAAGACAGACGCACAGATCCCGCACTTCAGGGTTGTTAGAATTTATCACAACTTACACTGGTTTAAGGATTGTCAGCACATTGTGAGTTATGCTATACGCTGTACATGCCTGTCTCTGAAAGAAGACATTAGCATGGAAACAAGCACAGCACAGCCTCCAGCACACACAAGTCACATATTATGTCCAGGATACTGGAAGGAAAAAGATTACGGGTGGTGGAGATTTACTTTTTCTTTACCAGGAAAACCAGTACATCAAATGCAAACCTGGGGAACGTTCCACCTGGACAAAGCCATGATAACTTTTAGGGGAAGTAAGATGGATCTTATTCTTTGCATGCAGGGAGAATACTTTGCTTTTGCTGATTGTATACAGATATTGATTACTTTTATTGTAATTATTAAGCAAGCATTTATGGGATCATGGAATTAGGAATATTATAGCACAAGATAAAATAATATCTCCTTTTGTAATGTTCAAAACCTCTCATTGATAGCCATACACATAGACAATGTTTTATCTATCTAGCTATCTTTCTTTTTAATCATCATTATTTTCATAGTATTACGTACCTGCAAGAGCCATTGATAGCTTAAATTCTTTCCTTAATATATTTAGAACTTCTTTCACTCCATCTTCTCCCTTGTATTGTTAGAAAACACATTATCAATTTACATCCACAGCTCCATAACCCCACAAGAAAACGAAACTCCTACCTGATACGCCAAGCCCCATAGAACAGGCCGGCCCACGAATACTGCCCGGGCACCCAAAGCCAATGCCTTCAGAACATCAGTTCCTTTTCTCACGCCACCATCTAGATATACTTCCACCTTTCCACCTACTGCAGCTACAATGTCCTGCAGCACGTCTATCTGTCGAATACATTTATATTACAAGATCAGTGGCAGAACAGGTGGTGGACGTAGGTGCTAAAATAATGCTCCCCACCCCTTGCAAGGGTCTTGCAAAAAGAAGACACCCTTTTTCCCAGGGCCTGAATTGTGTAGTGGTGGTTCATGGTGTGGTCACCATTCCAACCATTCACTACAGGGACCCTGGCAAAGATCAGGATGCACCCCCCAATTGATCCTCCCTCATAACATAAGAGAAAGTGACTGGCATAACAAACCGTATCACAAAGCCCTGCCATGGATTCAGCTCTCACACATATGGGTCCAAATTTACTAAGCAGGTAGATTGGAAAATGGGGATGTTGCCCATAGCAACCAATCAGATTCAAGCTCACATTCTCAGGTATGTAAAATGAAATTAAGAGCTTGAATCTGATTGGTTGCTATTGGCCAATCTCCCTGCTTAGTAATGTTAGGCCCTGACTTTTAAATGTACAAAAAGAATGTAAAATACAGGAGGACGGTTCTAAACCTTAAACAGTGGATCTAGTATTTTCTGGGAAGATCAAGAATAGAATCAAGAATTTGATAGCCAAAACCTGACTGGTTGCTATGGACAACACTTTTCTATTCCACATAAGTTGCAGTTGATAGCAACAGGGTAATCAAGAAATTGGCTGAATCTCCTCTTGCTGAAACACAGATGGCTTTAACGTTAACATTTATGAATTTATCTTTATGTCCATCTATATTTGTATTGGGAGAGATCCTAAAAAATCGTTCTTACAGAAACGTCTGACAGGTCTGGTTGAGGACCAAATGGGACCTGGGGTGTAAATGAAAAATGTAATGATAAACACCAAAAACATGACTGAGTACTTGCACTCACCATAATACAGGTCATACAATTATGATATGACTAGGCTTTTGTAGGGATTTTCCACTAATGCATAATGACTAATCAATTGCTGAGGTCTGCTGAGTACCCTCCATTAACATTGTGCGATTCATTTTAAGGAAATGAAGAAGTCTAGCATAAAACATGGTTTGTGTGGGAGAATATATTTGAGCATTCCCTTTGGTTAAAGAAAATGCATGATGGTTAACGACTGGATGAATGTCATTTTCCATATAAGCTGCTTATAAGAAGCTGCTGCTTAAGGACAGAATATATTTGCTATTTTCATGATACAAATGACTCACAAAGCTCCATTGCTATAGTTTCCTGATCAAGTGTGAACTATAACCACCCAGATCATTGTAAAGAAAACCCACATGGAATTCAGGATTGATTGTAGTGTGTACCCACCACACTTGCACAGTACACTTGCATGGACTACTTGAGCATTTGCTCTGAAATCTAAATTTAAGTACTGGACAAAGATGTCCACCAGCTGGTCAATGTCTGTGAGGACAGACTGGAAATTCCCTAATATTGAGATCTGTGTATGTCACGTATATGATCCAATTGGAGCACAGTTTGCATGATCCAGACTTAAGCTTCCAGGGCAGCTTTCGAAGAGGAGCTTGTAGATCGCTCCCTAAGGGGCCGACCAACCTAAAATACATTGACAGGATAGAACATTTGCTGATGAAACTGTGCAGGTAAAGAGTGGTCTTCCAGGTGCTCGCACAGATGTGTGGATACAGTCAGACTTGGAACCCATCTCCTTGCTTGTAGAGTTGCATGCACTTAGGGGCCGATTCAATACCCTTCGCGCGCAGTTTTTCTGCCTTACGCTGTTTGCACTTCGCGTTTTTTCCCGTCTTCGCGAGGGATTGAATCGGCCCCTTAGTGTTCTTAGCATACTGCATGTAAGCAATTTACACAAATAGATGTATTTGTATATAATGTAAGAAAATTTGTAATTTAAAGGATTTATAATAATTAAGAATTTTTGATTTAACAAAAAGATCATAACAGTGAATTAGATCCAAACTTAATGCGGACACAAGTTTCAGAAAACAATCACATTTGGCAAAAGTTAAATGTAATCCTTATTTATTTGAGGTCAAACAATTTTACTGACTGAATGAATGAATGAATAGTAAAACAGGGTATATTTGTACGAACAGACAGACACATGAATCCTAGACAGATAATTGACATGAACTCTTAAGCTGTGCATACACTATAAGATAAATTGTTCCAATCGAACGATTTTTCAAGAGTGGGTAAAACCATGATGAATTGCAGGGGAGGTAAAATGAATGTCAGTGTTTGCATACAGGGAGAATACTTTATTGTTGCATGTTGCACACAGATACTGACCAGTGTTACTGTTACACTGTTATTACACTTGTGCTAGTAAACATCATCTCTCACCTGTAATAC
>JABWIB010000631.1:104484-114509 GCA_016617825.1 Platyplectrum ornatum | reverse complement strand
ATATTACATTTTAAGTTTTGTCTCATGGGTAACATCTGTCCTGGTTAACATCGGTCCAGAATAAAATGGATAAACATGGAAAATTTGATAAAAAAGGGAAATTTTTACATTTTACCCTCACATTCCTTTAATTCTTGTTCAACACCTAAAGGGTTAATAAACTTCCAGAGTGCTGTTTTGGATAGTTTGAGGGGTGCAGTTTTCTAAATGGGGTCATTTACGGGGGTATCTATAACCTGGCCCCTAAATTTTTGAAACTTAAAAATTTTCTTAAAATTGCAAAAAATTGCTACTAAGTTTATGAGCCGCCTACCACCCTAAAAAAGTTAAAGTTGGTTAAAAAATTGATGGCAACAGAAAGTAGACATATTGAGATTATTTATTAACTATTTTGTGTGGTATGACTATCTGTGTTACAAGCAAAAATTGTAACATTTTGAAAATGGCGAAATTGTCGCATTTTTCATGACATTTGCGCATTTTTCATGAAAAAATACTGACTGTATCAACCAAAATTTACCACTAACTTAAAGTACAATGTGTCACAAAAAAACTATCTCAGAATTAGTTGGATAAGTTAAAGCATTAAGTTATTACCACATAAATTGACACATGTCAGATTTGTAAAATAGGGCTTGGTCATTAGGGACCAAATAGGCTGCGTCACAAAGGGGTTAAAACACATAGGACAGGAACCTGGGACAAATGTACCATCCCTCTACCACTTTGCCACTGAAGCTATAACAACAGGTAAACGAGGTTATAGAGCTAATCCAGTGTTTCAGTTTAGGTTGTGGAGTGTCAGCCCATGAACTTTGACATGACCTGTGGCTGGTGCAAATATTTTGACAAAAACAGTGACTATTTTTGACTGTGTGTTGCTCTGGATCAGGTACACTTCCTTCAGCACATAAATAGAATTATATCTGGTATAAACCAGAGGGACAATGTACTTACACTTCTACCATATGTCAATGGATACACATTGCAGTACTATAATAGTGGAGGATTTCTGTAATGCTAAGTCCTGGGAAAAGAAATAAATAACAATTATTGTTTACACTTTTTCACATTATTCTTCATGTTGAACTGCTGTTGCTAATTTTCTCCATGTCAAGCAACATGTCTAATATTATTCACCATGGCATGAACCTTTTATCATGTCCCTTCACACTGTTGGAAACGGTGGGGCGAGACATCGAGAAGAAGACAAATAGCAGTGCCTGGGAGCATCATGGCAATAGGAGAAGATGGCAGAGCTGACCCCGAAGACAAACACATGTAGATCTGTTGCCATCAGCAGTGCCTCCCACTTTACCGGATACCCAGGGCCAAACAAAATAACTCCGAGACCTTTGGGTGTCTGGCCTCAGAAGTGGGTGATACAGGTGTGTGGAAAGAAGACCACGGGTAAGAACGCAGGAGAGCCCTACCTCCGTAATGAGCCCTTTACTCTTGATGTTCCTATATTCCCTTGTCAGTTCACCATTGCACCAGTTCCTTGGCATTGTGGTATCTCCTGAGTGTCCCAAATACTTTAAGCCTTTCAATGACCTATCTTGACAGTTGCACCACAGTGTTGACAGGATTCCTCCTCTGACACATAGGGAAGAGTACTACTGTTAATATACCACAGAAGCATTCATCTTAATAACAGGCTAACAGTACTGTTTTCATTATTGCTGTTAAGAAGTTAAGAACCTATCTATTGTTCATTACCTTAAACGGTAATGTGTAATGGATAAGAACTGTCTTTCTTGTATATTACACTTAGAGTGTTAAGCTGAACATACACTAAACAATAAATTGTTCCAATCAAATGATTTTTTCAAACATCTTTCGATTTCTGGGAAAAATCGCATGGGAACGATTTTTTCAAACGATCGGCCGATATCGTTCAAAATCGGTTGTCAATCTTGATCTTTTGACATGCTCAAACTTAAATTGTCTTTTAGGTAAAAAAGCGTACAGTGAATAGGCATTGTAATAATCCTGCCATAAAAATCCACTTTATAAGCATAAACCAATGATTTTTTTTAACATACAATCATTGTACAGTGTATGGCGGCTTCCAATTCATAAAAAAAAATTGGTTTATTTTTCATCCAATCGTCAGATTTAAGATTTACCTTATATAGCTTTATATGTACAGTAGGCGTACTCTCATAAAGTTAGTGTTTAGCGCAGTAGATAAGGATTGTGTCTATGCTCTTTCCCCCGTTTAGGTGCACAAGTGGAATTTGTCTTGAAAGCCCTCATATGCTTGAGTAAGGTAGGTTCCTGACATGTTTGATTTAGAATATCTATGTTAAGCAGACAAGCAGCTATTTCACACATCTGCTCTCTCTCCTCTTGTCCTATCCTCTGTACTGATTCCTCTTTCACTTATCCTTACTTTTTTGTATACAGGGTCTACCTGGCAGTGCCTGCATACAAGACCACAGCAGGGTACAGGGTACAGCACCTCCCCCAGGTACACGTGTGGCCAGGTAAGTGACATCTGGTTAGTGCGGAAGTTGGTTGGTCTGTTATATTTTCTTGAAAATAAGAAAAAACTGGTGGCAATTTATACCTGCGTAATACCATGTTTCAGGATGAGATAAATGAATGTATTTTTTGCATGCAGGGAATATACTCTGCTTTCTTTAATATTAATAATTATGCACAATATTTATACCCCATATGTAATAATATATGCAATAGTTTTAACCATTATTAATAATGTATTATGAATAATGTGCAATATTACTATGTTTTTTTTAATTAGTGGATATTACTGTATCTCATCTTTAATGGTTCATAAGAATGATTTAGGGTCATGATAGTTTAGTTTCGATTACCTTGTTTAATAATAATTAATAATTTCAATAGTTGCAATCAGTATTACAGGTGAGAGATGATGTTTCCAGCACAAGTGTAATAACAATGTAACAGTAACACTGGTCAGTATCTGTGTACATTAAGCAAAATATTCTCCCTGCATGCAAACACTGACATTAATATTACCTCCCCTGCCATTTAACATGGTATTGCCCACTCACTTTTAAGTGATCTGGATCTGGTCCTTTGTTCAGGACCTGGATTCTTTATTACTTACCCCCTGCAATGTCCCTGCACATTGCAGGGTGGCATCAGAAAGAAGACAGAGGTTAGGTGAAAGAGGGGTATGCTTAAAGATTTATAGGATTTGGGATAGCCTGATGG
Source organism: Platyplectrum ornatum (assembly GCA_016617825.1). Lineage (NCBI taxonomy): Eukaryota > Metazoa > Chordata > Amphibia > Anura > Limnodynastidae > Platyplectrum > Platyplectrum ornatum. The sequence goes on along the minus strand of JABWIB010000631.1, from coordinate 111,305 downwards.
TTTGAAATTCAGACTCCTCTCATAACAATGTGCTTCTCCTTACACCTAACCTTGTGCAATTAGCACAGAAGCCGTGTAATGGGAAACTGTTAATGTTTGCCTAATGTTATATTGTACAAAAGGTCAAAACTGTTGTACAAAATCTTTTTATGTCACTGACAAGCGTTTGGTAGTTTGACAATTGAATAAAAAATATTTGTGTAAAATGGTTCATTTTATCAGACTATTATGTCTGCTATATACAGAGTTAGAAAGGAATTCAGACACACTATTTCATTTTTCTTCATGGTTCAGCTTGTTTAACAGGAATGTCCAATAATTTGTCAATAATCCTTCCTGACAATGTTTTGTAAAGCCTTGATACAGAAGGAACCCTTCTAGGCCCCTTGACCCAAAGAAGAAAATGACCTTTAACACTTAGTGGGGAGGGGAGTGGAATAGGGGCTTTTATGAGTTTCTTTCAATTTGACCAGATGGCTTAAAACTATCAAAGGTTTTATGACAAGAAATAGATTTTCACTTTGTGTTACTGCAAGTGCCTCATATGGGGGGAAAGTAATACCGAGCAACAGGCTTTTGATTGCTGTTATTTATACTAATATAATGCAGTTTCATAGCTTACATATTCTATATGGGCAATCTTGGAAGCATAAAAAAGCATCTGTAGGTACATACGATAGTCACTCCAGTGTCTCAGCAATGTAAGCATGGACAAATATACAAGCCCACTTCCTGAGCTTTTACATATATGGGGCAAGATCCACTTTGATGCAGCGCAACCTGTCATTCTAGAAGTCTGCATGGGGTGAAATGAGTTCCAGTACATCAGTTTCATACGATTCAATATGGATCTAGCCTATTATTGTAATGTCACAAACAACATTTGATCTGCACTTACTTTTCTGCTTCATGTATAATGTACAGTGATCTAGAAAAAAAACTATATAATGTAAACGACAGCTGCTTGCCAGGAAGCATCTGCCTACCAGTCATCAAAGGTATAACATGTCAAACATATTAAGGAGCGAGAATCTGCCAGAAAAAAAGTTCATGTAATTCACTTCTTGAAATTAAGATGATAAAATAGTAATCATGTATAATAAATAAAACTTTATAAGTGAGCATTTCAAGAACATTTATCGCAAAATCCGGGCTAATATATATGGAGGTGTGGCTTATACAAAGGGGCGGGGCTTAGTGGGGAAAAAGTGTTGTATACCATACCATTGTATACCAGCCCACATCCAGCACTTGTAGCAATAAAATAACAGGTTTTGGGATGACATTACCATTGGATATGGTTTGGCAGTAGGTACATTAAGAAAGGCAAAAAAATGTCATTATGTCCCCCTGTCCTAAAACACACAATCCAATGTGTTAAAACATTATCAATACAAAACAGAACGAAATATGGAAGGCAATCAGAGGAAACTGCATTGTGGGGTGCATGTTCATTATGTGACTGAATCTTACTATAAACACAGAAAGAGACTCTGGTCTCTCACAAAATTCTTCTGTTTACTAAAGTTACAAGATTTAGGTCAAGAAGTCATGTTTGCATCTCTTACAGTTTACACAGACAGTTCCTCTGTTACACATGTGCTAGTAGTTCAGTATTAGATTGAGAAGAACAAGTTCTAAGGTGGGGGGAGGCTGGAGAACTCTCACCTTTGTTATAATACATTTATATATATATATATATATATAGATAGATAGATATAGATAGATATAGATGTAGATATATATATAGATATAGATTTCTTCTTTAAAAATACAAAATTTTAATTATACTTTAATTATACAAAATAATATTTTTTTAATAAAATGTGAATGTTATAAAAATGTAATTATAATATATATATATATATATATATATATATATATATATATATATTATAAACTTCAGAAATCTTTAAGGCATGTTAAGCGTCTGCTTAGGACAAGTTTCTGCCCATGTGATTTGTTAATCCACCAGCCATGTTGGTTGTAGTAGGTTTATTAATGACAAATGTTGACTTATGACTGTAAATTGAAAGGACTATAACAGGCAAGGTGAAAAGGTGATTTCTTTATAACAGCTGTAATTCATACCAAGCTTTGTTTTGCCCTTTGATTTTTAGGTCCTACTCTGCCGATACTATTCCTGATTGCATTAACACAGCCCTGAGGGGTCAGCAAAAAATATCAGTTCCTGGAATGAGTTACTCAAACTGTTTCAGGTCAGTAATAAAGTGCAGGACAATAAATAAAATAGCTCACTTGGCAAAAGGTTATATCTCTGGTTGTGGACTGTAGTAAACAAAAGTTTTTCTAATAATATAAATATAATTAGATGACCTGTATGTTGAATTCCTGACCACATAAAGCAGGAAATGGCAGAGTATTAGTACATTTGAAAAAGATTGGTGCGCCTTCTATTTCAAATTAGAACTGTGCAAATGTAAATTATAGGCTAGATCCAGACTTCCCATTGTCATGTGATCAGATACCAGGTTCTGGGTCTATATCCATATTAAGCATGGTTGCCAACTCTCCCTGAATATCGAAGGAGACTCCCTGAAAAGTGTGTGATCTCCCTGACTCCCTGAAGTGCTGGATAATCTCCCTGATGCTCATTCAGGTGAAGAAGACATTGTGTTATGATGATAGAAATCACACATTGTGTCCTATTTCTATAAAGATAATGAAGTTACTGGTTCTCCTATTTACATCTATTCACAATAAATAGTGACAGTGATTATTTACTGACAATTTAAGAAATAATAAATACTGATGCTGCTATTTTTATTGTGTAATAGTTCTCATGGCAGAGCTAGACACACCCATGGGTGGAGCTATCCACAGGACACACCCCTTTGGTGGCACAAGTTACACCCCTTTTGTGAAGCGCTTGTCACAATCTCCCTGAAATCCATTTGCAAAAGTAGGCAACCCTGATATTAAGCACTCCAATTGGCACAGACTTCCAGCAGATCCTTCCCTAAGCATGCGCACAACTACAGGGTCGTGCAATGGATGTGGCTGCATCGGGGCCCAGTTCAGAGAGGAGCCCAATCTCCCTGTCTTGTAAACTGTCAGATTGTCAGCTTTAAACAGCACATAACACTTCATGTAACAGAGCTGTTTGCAATGTATCTATTAATATTGCTCATCACTTGTACCTGGACCTGTATTAATCTCACATGTATTTTACTTAGATTGCTGTGGTTTTAACCCACCTACTGCAGCCCAACTAGACTTGGGTCCCCCCTCCTGGGGTATTAGGACACTTCTCCCGCTAACTATTAAATCCCACTCAGATCTGCCCATTCCACCCACTCACAATATAAAGATGTAATGTAGTCATTGACTTTAAAGCTAATGCAGAATTGGAAGTAACAGCAAGATAAACAGAAGTAAATGTGCACCATAGCAAAACCATGTTGACAGCAGGGTAGGCATATTTCAATTGTACATACAGGGTGAGTTGAGAGGGAATGTTTCGTAGCTTTTAACAAGAAATAAAAAAATGAAAGAAATGAAAAAAACTAAAAGTAACATATAAAATACAAGATTAAAAATACTTAATACATGAAGAAATTCTACACATAAAACACATTTGGATGATATGTAAGTGTGACATGCAGCATACAGGCACAAAGCAGACAAGATCAATGCAGCTATGTGTTTATATACATTGCAAAGTCATGGTACATACTGCACTATTCATAATGCAAAGTGTAAACACATGTTATTTATAGTGAAACAACTTTAATAGCAAAGTGAACACATAACAACAGTAGGAAATAATGATTTCATATTTACAAATAATACATTATGTTATTACTGTATATATGATATATTTCCCAATCAGAGTGCACCAGCATTGATTGCATAGTTGTATTACTGAGTTTAAAGTTATAATGCCACGGTTAGAAATTTTGAAGTGACGGATGCCGGACTTAGATACGATATGTTTTCACTGTGCTTTTTCCTGTCTTCATTTTGATTTGGATCAGTGGCACTAGCTTTGACATGCCCATACTGTACATTGGCTATGTGCTTCCTTCTTGTCTTTCAGAAAGCAGGTTGCAGCAGTCACATTAGACAGTAGAATATCAGCTGACATTTTGTATCGGCCCCATTGTTTAGATTGTACCAATAAATTGCACCATTCCCTCTGTACAGTTCTTGTATCCAGTGGCTACAGCTGGCACTTTATATAATGAATTGGATGCTGCGTATAGGACATTAGATTTCATAGAAGTATGGTAAATCATGTTGTGCAGACAAATGTACAACACTCTTTTGTGTTTTTTTTTGTTTATTCCAGTTTTTCCGTTATAAAAAAATCCACTGAAACTGTAAAATATAAATGTTATGAATTCAGAAATAATTAAAACAAAAATGTTAATAAAGACATAATGCAGTGGGTTTTACCTTCTGCAAATACAAAAGCAGATAAAACTAGGAAGATTAAAAAGAAAATGGAAAACTTGGTATATACCTAAAGAACTAAGTATAACTTATTATTTGTTCTTTACAGTGAATGTGTTAAATACACTTTGTTTAATAAATGGCAACTTGCGCTGGTAGAGCTGATGAGACATGTATGTGTTCCATGTCACAGACACATTAATACTGCTATGTCAGGGAATCATTGTGTATTCTAGTAATGGATTACGGCACAGGAACTGTACGTGAACATTTCCACAAAGACCTGTATAATTAACATGCTCAAAGGATTTGGCATGCGCAAAGCCAGTTCATAAACAAATTCCTGTCATTCCACAATTACAAGACTAATTACTCATGCAGTCAATAAGCATATCTCTTCGTTTCCGGGTGCCTCTGGCCTACACCAGAATGTTCCTTTTGCTAGTGTCACCTTTACGTCTCTCGCGTCTAAATGATTATCACACCTGCTGACAGCATGATTGATGCACTAGTGGTCATTGACTGGAAACAAAAAAAAACCTGCACCAAGTAACTTCCACTATTATCACTAAAAACTGCCATGTATAGGCATACCTCATGGCTGTAGCAAAACAAATATTGGGGAAGCGGTACATTGTCCAAACATACAGCACCAGGCACAATATAAAGGGGGTGCCGCGGATACTCTTTTCCCTTCCATTAACCTCTGCTCTGCTCTCAGTGGACATAGTGGAGGTCTCCTGCTTGTATTTTACAGATTATGGCTTTTTTATTATAGCAAATAAGTTTGGAGCCTGTTTTTATCTCTGGGGAGCCCTGGTCTGTTTAGAAGTTTTTAGTGTCCTGTCTAGTTAGTATATGTTTATCTCATTTAGATTGATGACCATAGCAGGTCTAACTTTAATGATGCTCCAGGGACTCCACCCAGCGATCTTGCACTGGGCATCAGAGGGACAACTCTAATTCTCAGATCTCCCAGTATAATGCTTAAGTTCCATCAGTGTTTTTTTAGTTGTTGTTGTTTTGTTTATGGGGATGTGGAGGGGAGAGGTTCACTCATGGGTACTCAATTCTGAAACATTTACAGCAGCCCAGCTAAGTTATTACTTTTGTACATATGTCTATACATATGAATGGGGGCACTGCACTGGGGTAAATGTATCAGTTTATGTCATTAGATGAGTACCAGGACCCTTTTCATACGAATAGCAAAGTTTTATCCTTTCAGATATCCTATTTGATCACATAGAAATGAAAATGGACTAAATCTCTGTTTAAATGGACCATTAAACAGACCATTTATTTAATTGACCTACTGAGCCAGGGTTGCCAGCTTTTGGGGGGGGGGGTTATTTTTTTGGACGTCATCAACTCCCGGCCACCAACCATGTAACAATGGGGGCTGAGGCAGTGACTTAATGTATGCCCAGGTACCGGCAGATTTGCTGACCCGGGGGTATCCTGTATAGTCGGAAACCCGACCTACTCCTATCGGTGGCATGCATTTTACATCTGCATTAAGTTTAAAAACCTGATTGAATTTTGATGCCATGTGCTTCCATAGAGAATACTGGACCTGAAATGGAGCAGGTGGAATGAAAATATGTGCGGCAATGCAAATACAGGCACTCGTATGGACGTGTGTGAACAAGCAGATGTGTTCTATTGTTACACTCATTTGCATGCTTTGCATCTATGCACATAGTGAAGACACTAGTCTTGCAGGTAAAGGTCCTAAGATTACAATAACTATTGTTTTCCTATTAACTATATCAATTTGTATATTGTTTCCATAATTAAATGACAGACAAATAGAAATAATACAGGAGATATATTTTTGCATGTAATCCAGCTGCAGCTTCTTCATGGACAAATATCAGTAGATCTGTCAATAAGTTCTCAACAGAGAGGAGAAATGCATTCACTTATTATTTGTTAGCATTCCCCCACACCACACCTTGGCCAAACAAACTCTCCAGGAATGTATCTCCGTTTATCTATTGCAGCCAACAGCTGCTCATAGGTGAGTTATACGCACATATAATTAAGGCAGGGTATCACCATGTCCTCATTTCAAAACAAAGGCTCTTGTGACGATGAAACGTAATCATTGTGCTTCACATTAATGTGTTTGCTTGTCCTTCTGTTCCACAATACTGGTTCCTCCAAGTAATTCAAGTGGATAAATCGACATTAGCCTATTGACCACAAGTCAGGAGAGAAACTGAAAGCGATCAGGACATCGGAAATAAAACCTGGAGTGTTTGACTATAATAAACTAATTGCTTGTGTGCAGGTGTAATAAGATTGACCTATATCTATGTATCACCAGTCATGTAACAGACACAGGAATGTGTCAGTATTTTATATATAGATATATATATATATATATATATATATATATA
>JABWIB010000631.1:44140-67574 GCA_016617825.1 Platyplectrum ornatum | reverse complement strand
CGAGTTCCCCACCTGCTATATATATATATATATATATATATATATATATACACAGTGACACTGCAGGGTGACGACCACATCAGACTATATAGACACCCTCCTGATGTGCATAATCCAGCTCTGCAATTAATTGAATAATAGTTCCTTGTCCTTTGTGTAGTGCCCTGCTCCAAGGCCGGCACCTAATGGTAGCACCGACCCTACTTCCCCCGCAACTTTTCATCACTTACTACTTTGATGGAAATTTAGCCCTTGGTCCAACTTCCATAGCTTTCATTACAAAATAAAAAGTAAAGAAATATAATTTTAGTTCCGTTCAGATAACCAGCATAAAACCCGGCAATTTCATGCACACCCCGGGTATTTACTGGTAATCTTAATGGGTCATATTTTTCCTATGCTTAGCAAGAAGCATCCCATTTCTTCTTAGCTTATCCAAGCAGTGGGAGACAAATACATGGGATAGTTTGTTTTAGCTCTAGGTTAGGCTTGTTGTTGCAGTTCAGAAACACTACAGGTATTTCTAATAAACGCAAAGCATAAGTGCAGTGTTTCCTGCAATTAGTTTTATGATGCATATTGTAAATGTGATTTCTAAACAGAAATAAATGGAGTGACTGATTGGCATAAATATTACACACTCACAAACACAGCATGTTAACGACTGGAAAAAATAAGGAACAGGACCCAACATACCATGTAATAAAACAGTGGATGTTTTTATATGTTACATTTATGATTCTCAGAATGTGAAAACATTTTCTTTTCTATGAATGCAACATGTGCTAAATTTTCTGACATTGCATAGGTTCATTTTTATAACCTGTCCCACAACAGAACCAAAAAATTAATAGTCTGTCATTACTTACCTAATGAATTGACACCTTTGTGTCCCGTCAACGAGACCCAGTGGCACTTCAGTGCAGCTAAACCAGCTTACGTGGTTGTGGGGCAGGAAGAAGTCCTCGGCTCACCACTGGTGGTCGTAAATATGTGAAGCTGGTTGCACTGCCTTTCCGCCACCACAGGGTGACTGCCACCACTACCACTGTGGGATAATCTTCTTTTGGGCCTGGATCTGATGTGGTTAGAACTGACTCCAGAATGTACAAATACATGAAACCAATTGACAGTAGATATGTATATAGATATATGATAAACGTAATAGTGGCACCATACCGCCAGGGCAGAGTTGAAAAACCACCCACCCAAAACAATCTTGCATCTTTCCTGGTGCACGATTGGTGTAAGGAAAAAATGACTGGGGTGAAAAGACCTCCACACCTTGCACACAGAGGCGACGTGCTAGGCCCAAATTAGGCCCAAAACTCCTAGAACTCAGAAGAGAAGGTGGGTATGCTGACTGGGCATTTGAGTCTGTGGGTGGATGTGCATTTTGATTTCCAATGTCCAAGTTTCTTGACAGCCTCCTGCAATATTCCGATCAGAGTGGTCGATGTTGCACCTCAAACACGCCATGAATGTGTTCAAATAGGATGCATAGAGGGTACTGTAAAAGAAGAAGAAGAAGAAAGCATAACAGGGCTGGGAAGCATTTGAATTTATGAATGCGACATTGGACAGAGTTCACCCCAAACACCACATTCTTTGCTAGCAGGACAGATGACATGGCCATCTGTGATTTGGCAACCAGCTCACCTATACGGTACCATCATCTAATTTAAAACCCATGAATGGAATGGAATCAGGATGCAGAGGCAACAGGCAAAAGGCAGTCAATGTCAATCAATGTCTACCTTTTCCAATAGTGTGCCAAGGCCATACCTTATATTAACAATAGAGCGGGTTGAAATGACCAATTCATGTGATTTATAGATAACGTCATTTACTTATGAACCCGCAGGGTTGGATATTTGTTGGATGGGTCTGGAAAGGACGACCTTGAGTGGGCCTGGAAAATCTTGTTACTGTGTGTAACAAGGTGCCGGTTGCTTCCCACAACTAGTAATGTATTTGAACAGCTCACCGTCAGCCCAAGTGCTGATGATGATGATTCTCCATCTGGTGTCCAGAGTTGTCAATATGAATGCTTCCGTTGGTTGCAGGTCTGTGTTTGTCATAGGCACGCCACCTTTCTAAAGAAGAGCTGGCAGTGCATGGCTGATTTTGGTGCCTTGTCCGTTTGCTGCTACTCCTCCTCTGGCTGTGGTCATACCTCTGTAATGGAACTGACATAGTGGCAGTATCAGAGGCGTCGCTACCACTGACTCTATCTGACATCCCTGTCTCAGGCCTGGCCTGCTGATGTTGGGAAGAGTAGCTTGGTGTGTTGTCATCAATCAGTAACCCTTGTGCTTAATGCACATGTCATGTATGAGGTTAATGCAAATGAATATATTTTCTGATTGTTGTGGCGGTGTCTTATGTAGACTGTTTTGAATGCAAGCACTTGAAAAATCCGGACAAGGGGTTGATGCGTCCAATTAATCTAAAGATTCATCTGAATTAATGTGAGTCAGAATTAGATCGCTCACCGTTAGATGTCAGCCCAAGTGCTGATGATTCTCCAGAGATCTGGTGTCCAGAGTTGTCAATAGGAATGCATCTATTGGTTGCAGGTCTATGTTTCTCATAGACACGCCACCTTTCTGAAGAAGAGCTGGCAGTGCATGGCTGACTTTGGTGCCTTGTCTGCTTATTGCTACTCCTCCTCTGGCTGTGGTCATACCTCTGTAATGGAACTGACAATAGTGGCAGTATCAGAGGCGTCGCTACCACTGACTCTAACTAATGTCCCTGTCTCATGTCTGGCCTGCTGATGTTGGGAAATGTAGCTTGGGGTGTCATCCTTATGGAAGTGACAGTGTTCTCCCCAGTTACCTGAGTAAACCCATGTTTTAGAAGACAGGAGGGTGCCCTGGCACTTCAATATATGCTTAGTCTGTGTGTGGCTGATGCTCCATGACCATGATCAGATGTTTGGTTAGTAATTTTAGCAGGTTGCGTGCAGGGTGGGATGAGAAGTTTGATGAGTGAATTTAAAGATTCATCTGAATTATTGTTTATGTCATGGTAGGGGTCAAAATCAGAATGAGATCGCTCACCGGGTGCTACTGATTTTCTGGAGGTCTGGATTTTCTGGCAGTATAGGATGGTCTTTGTTAGTTGCAGGTCTATGTTCATCGTTGGCATGCGTCCTTGCCTCTGTAATGAAACTGAGTATCAGAGGCGTCGCTACAACTGACTCTGTTTGACCTATATGTCTTATGTCTGGTCACTTGATGTTGGGAAGGGTAGCTTGGGCTGTTGTCATCCCTATGGGAGTTGCGGTGTTTCCCAGAGTAACCTGATTCGTGTAATCCTGGTGCTAGTGGAAGGGTATGCGCTGTGGAGGTTTGTGTTCTGCTATTTGATTGGGATGGTGATCCAAAATAACTGTGTGCGTGTGGTGTTTGAGTTCCAGTATGCTGGAGCCACAGCTCAACATCTTTCACCTAAAATGGGATATTGCATTTGCCATCATAGGATGCAAATTTTAGCAGGTTGCGTGCGGGCACGGATGAGGAGATGCATTGGCATGCATCCTTTCTGAGGAGCTGACGGTTCATGCTGCTACTCCTCCTCCGGGTGCCTCTGTAATGGAACTGACATAGTGGCATTATCAGAGGCATTGCCACCACTAACTATGTGACCTCCCTGTCTCATGTCTGGCCTGTGTTGTAGAGCTTCACGTTCTGTTGTTTGATTGGGATGGCGTTCTGCCATGTGTGTCATGACCCAATGTTTTGTGACTGGGCATCCCTGTCCTTGACCTAGTGTGTTTGGCGAAAAACTGGGAATAAACCTGAATGGAGAGGGTGGGATCCTACTAATAACTAAGAGTGATTAGTCACAACTAGGTGTCCAGCCTGGAATGAATGCAGACACTCCAGAAGGGGGGGGGGGGGGTTATTAGCCCAAACTCTTGCTCCCCTCTCCTCTTATATTTATTGGCTATTAGAGTTGTGCCTTTTGTTAAGGGCTGCTTCTCTCCCACCCACACGGTTTATCTTGTTGCAGGTTATATACTTATCCCATTGCTTGCCCTTACCTCTATAGCATTAAATCTACAAACTTGTATGGAGCATACAGAAAATAATATACTTTTATGTTTGCAGATTTATTGGATCTTATGCTTGCTCTTGAAAGCTAATAAGGGAGTATTTGTGTAAATAGATACATTATTGTCACTAGCAAGGTTTAAACTGGGCTGGTATATGCCGGTATGACCTTTTCTACCGCTAAGCCCTGTCCCTTGTATAGGACCCCGCCTCCATAATGGAGGGGGGGACTTTTAGCACAAAACAGCAGGTCCCTAGGGGGCGAGGCTTATACAAGGGGGTAGGGATTAGTGCCATACCCTTATTCCCACTTCGAGTCCTGGTCACTAGCTATAATAATTAAAAGTTAATGAGACCTAGTGCAGATTATGTAGCATATGATCACTAGATCACGTTGATGATCACGTTCTCTATTATTACCACTTCTCAATGTACACATTATAAGTGAGTAGTTTCAGTGATCTCTATTAACTGTGATCCTCTCCACCAGAGGTTCCTAAACTAACCAACAAAAATAAGGTCCTTACTTTCTCCTTGGTAGGTTTTGATAGATTTACTGGTCATAATTTAAAAGCTTAACAGGATCTCATCCTAATCAGTCAACAGTGTGGCTTGATATAATTAGATATGTTGTCATCTCAATTATTCTGTAATGAAGTATTCACTAGGAGCCTGGCCAACATAACGGATCAATAGCCGTTTATATGTATCCCTGTTGCAGCAAGGTCTGCTCAGTTATTAAGTGACTCATTGGTGCTCTGATAGGTAAGTTCCTAAAATCTGACCTATGTGAATGCTCAGGGACAGAGACTGGATTAGTTTTAATGGACTATTGAATATAAAGCTGAAGTTATTTGAAGGAGCATATAATCAGTGCATCTCATAGGATTCCTGAGTCTTGGTCATTATTATCACATATTCAACTGGCAAACAGGCAATAGTTAGTTAGGCCCCAGAGCACTGAGGTTTTTAAGGAGGCAGACAGTAATATAAGAACCTAGGTTATCAGCTAAGATATATTGAATGAAATATAAAATATCTGGAAACATGTCATTAGCAGAAAGGTAGTGTTTTATTACAGTAAAATAGAACAGGTATTTACATCATATCTCAAATACTGTATATACTCAAGTATAAGCCTAGTTTTTCAGCACATCTTTTTGTGCTAAATGTGCCCCCCTCGGCTTATACTCGAGTCATTGTCCTATATGATGTCAATAAGTTATCCCAGTTTTTTAAATTGAAATAAAGGTTCCTCGGCTTATATTCGGGTCGGCTTATACTCGAGTATATATACGGTACATTGTATTCTGCTCTAAACACATTAGGAAGAGTACACCTACTTGGATAAAATAGATCCCTAGGCCTGGCATCATAGACAGCTGCCTAATAGTTCCCAGTGGGAATGCTCAGAACAGACTTTAAGAAAAAGGGGTCAAACCTATCCAGGCTCATCACATTTTCAACTGGTCAACGAGCAGTGGGTAGTTAGGCCACAGTCCTTCATAGATATTCCGGTGACTAAGGCTGTGGTATATCATGACAAATACTCCTCACTCATAATGGAGCCACATTCCCTTGAGTAGGTTACTACTAGAACAAGAACCAAAATTATCCCTTTAAATTACAAAAAGAATCCCATGATTTTCTAGATATATTATTTTAATTATATAATTATGATTTATTTACTTATTTATTTATTAATAAATGACAGAATATTATAATAATAATTACCCATATTATAATTATGCCCTTATTATAGTAATATACATCACCGGAATTTTATAAAAGTAACCATAACAAACCAATCCTGGCTTTTCCTTAGATAGTATATGTATTTTTGCTTAAAATTAAATAATTGCTTTTTATGAATACAATATACTAGGGGAATTAATATAATTAATACAATAAAGTTCTGGATCAACAATAAATCTGGACCAACAGTCATATGCAAAAAAAAGGTAATAAAACAATATATAGATTACATGACATACTAAATCAACTGTGTTTTATGGAAATGAAATGTAACATACTATACATGATAAAAGACATTACACCGTAGAGCCTGGGGCTTTTACATGAACAAAGTTCAGAAAATAATTTACAATGTCTGTGCAGACGTATATAAATGCAAAGAACTGAAACAAGGGTGGGATGACTCAGTTTTTACACTCACACCAAAAGAATGAACTGCATTGAAAATGAAATCCAGAGAAACATAAGTCCATAAATAAACAAAGCCAGCCTGGGTGACTAATCTTCCCTAACTCTTATCACCACTACTGGACGCTAAATCCCAACCCCCCACCCTGGTCACTTATGGGAAAGAACCTCTCACTGAGGATTTCTGGGAAGGAATTCCTCTCAATTAAACTCATTTATGAGTCCTGTCATGACTTTTTACATAAAGCTCACATGATCGGTGAGGGAAGGAAAGAGTGTGCTACCAGCAGCCTCACCAGAACCTGTACTGAACACATGAGCAGCTTCACTTTCTACAATAACAACAGGATTTTAGCACTATTTTGTTAATATAAATACCATTTATGTATCCCTTATTGGTTGACAACATACATAAAATATAAAGACAATAAACATTGTATGACGTGCATTTTTTTAAATAAAAAATTCATTCCTTTGAATTTCCCTGAATTGAATTCCTTCAATTGTATAGCAAAGTATTCTTTCAGTGCATGACAAGCTGTATATAACTGAATCTAATATGATGGGATGCATTTGCTGCTTTCTCAAAATGGATACAGCCAACAACTAAACATCAGCTGTATCCTGTCTGAAACAGTGATTCAATGAAAACTCCTTGTTATGAATGGTGTAGTATGCCGAAAGACGTACTACATCCATTCATAACGCCAACAGCTCTGGTGGCACAGAGGATGGTTAAAATTAGGCAAATACCAAGGCACACCCTTTGTAATGTCAATAGCAGCAACATAATGTACACACAACATGATACTGTGTGTTCTATTGTACTATGTGCTATTGTAATAAAGACACAGTGTAACAAATGTGCCGCATTAAATGTTTTTTTTATAACCATCAACTACATTCAACATTAATATTTAGTATGTATGTGAAATGGGAAAATTTTAATACATTTGGGGTAATAGAAAGGGGTGGGAGGAAGGAAGTCCAAACAGGAAAAAAGGCATTATTTAATAGCAAACTTTCCATTTCTCCCAGAATTTCCGGGAGACTCCTGGATTTCAAGCAATTCCCCCAGTATCCTGAGTCTTCAAATCTCCTGGGACATAGGCAGTGATTTAATGATAATCAGTATGAATGGGGCTTGAAGATATCATGGCCGCACATTCATAGCAAATGTATGGGGTTTGTTGACTGTGATTTGCATAAATAACACCCTCTGCCACACTCCCATGCTGACGTCTCTTGGTTTTCCCTGGAAGAAACTAAACGTTTAATAGCCATGTCAGTGGTGTCCACAACTATTCAAATTAGAGTTAGGCTCCATACAACCACATTGCTTAGGTCTGTTAGCCTGTTGTTAAATGGTGAAAGATTGGGCCACTGACTTTTTAATGTCCTAAGCTGAGGTATGTGTTAGCCCAGGTACGGTTTCGACATGCATGTAACTGCTTACAATCAGTGATAATTGGGGAGGAATAAAATGTCTCTGGCTGCATTTGTGATGTTGTATATGGATTTCAGAAATTGATCCTTATTGGCTTAACACAAGTGACGTTTAACAGGTCACAAAGCCCCTTTTAAACGCATAGTAAATCTTCTCATAAGTTCCATAAGATTCCATCCCAACTGAAATGTCTTTACAGCTCAATAAAATGAATTTATTTCTCTGCCTGTGTTGTTGTCACCTACAAATTTATTACTTATTTGTGATTGCTTCTTGCTTTGAAATCAGCATTAGCTTTTATCTCCAGCACTAGTGCTAGGCATCTAATAGAAGTAACACTTTGTACTTACAATGTTGATTATTATAAATGGGGGGGGGGGGGGATAAGGAGTGGGCATCTCTCCAAACTGGTTTAGAAAGTGTAATGCTCATTGAAAGAAATATATATCATAATCTATAGGTAACTGTTGCTGATTATTTCTATGGATTACAAATAATTTGATTATATGCTGTTTTATTTTAAACTACAAAATAAATAGCCATAGCTTGATATTTCAGTGCAAAAATAAGTAAAATTGGGGTATTATTGGGGTTGCAAACAGTATTAGAGTTGAGAGATGATGTTTCCAGCCCAAGTCTAATAACAGTGTAACAGTAACGCTGGTCAGTATCTGTGTGCAATAAGCAAAAGCAATGCGTTATAAGTATTCTTCCTCCCCTGCAATTCAACATGGGTACATAAAATAAGGACCCAGAGGCAGGTTTTCCAGTGTATGTAGTGTCTTTACTGCTAAGACCCTCCTCGGGGCACCCCCCTCCCCTCATTGTGCCCCCTCCCATCTCCACGTGGCGCTCCTCCTAGAAGCTGTAGTGCATAATGTGCTTACCCAATCTTACAATGGAGCTGTAAGATTATATAAAGTATATATTGATTTATTAAATATCTGTTTAATTGAAAGTTTTATTTACAAAATCTGTCCCTCAGGCCTAAATTTACTAAGCAGGGAGATTACAGGTAGATTGGAAATGTGAGGATGTTGCCCATTGCAACAGATCAGATTCAAGCTCTCAGTTTTATTTTACACACTGGAGAATGTGAGATTGAATCTGATTGGTTGCTATGGGCAACATCCCCACTTTTCAATCTACCAGCAGTCCTCCAGCTTAGTAAATTTAGGCCTATGTCTCTTTCTCTTTATAGATGGATGTGTATAGGATTTATGATTTTTATGTGATCTTAATGACCACATTTTACCTTTATTATAAAATACTGTGTATATGTGTTTTGATTACATTATACAGCTTAAATATGACACCCTCAATAGTGTTATGTTAAGATTCTAGTTTAAAGTACTTATGTAAATGGAAATATATGTTGCTTTAAAAATGTTAACGCTGTGTTTAATAATTAAATCTAAACATAAATATACCATGTAAATGGATCTCATACTGAACAGCCAGTGTCTCTTTTAATCTGGATAACTAAAACAGGAACCCTCTTGAGAAATACAAAGGTTATTATGTTATTAGTTTATTGTTGTATTGTAAGTGAAACATTAGGTTCTACAACTGCTACATATAAAGTATCTCTGAGTCAACTAATACCTGACCATGTAACAATATATCACAACCTTGCATTACGATTTATAAAGATTTCTTCATCCCTTCCAATCTTCTTTGATCCCTCATACCATTTGTCTTCTCATAGGTTTACCACAGGACTTGGTCCCCTTCACATCTTCCTTTACACCTCCTCTCTTGGTAAGCTCATCAACTTTTATGACTTTTACAGCTTTACTATAATGAGAAGCACTTCTATAGTAAAGCTGATATATGAATTTGTATTCACAAGTCTGCAGGGCGGCAGAGGAGCAGAGCAGTGCAGAAATCACTGCTTTATGTATTTATTTTTTTTCATTGCACATACTCACAGACAGGCGCTGCAGTCCCTCTATTATACACTGATAAGTGCTGTTCAGCAGTGACAGCATTAGTAACGCTTGTGCATCAGTGGAGTTGCAGTGCCTGTCGTACTTTGTGTTAGTCAGTGTGACAGGCTCACCTCAGTCAGTGTGACCTCCCCACCTCCTCCTCTTTTCTCTCTCTTCCATTTTGCTCCCCTCTCTTTTTTTCAATACACCTATATCATTTATATACATACATATATATATATATATATATATATATATATATATATATATATATATATATATATATATACTGTACATATACATTTTAATTATATACATATACATTTGAATTATAGTAAAGCTTATCTATGAATTTTCTGCAGGGCGGTAGAGAAGAGGGTGCCAGAGCACACTGCACTGCATAAATCACTAAAGTTCTCCTATAATAACTAACTGCTCCACCTCGCCTGTATTGGCCATACAATTGAGTCTGTTTGGACAGCAGGAGAACCAGTACCAGTGTGTGGTCTCCCTGCCCTGGCCATCCTGAGGTCTTGTCAATGAAAATTCACAAACTTTAGTATAATGATCAGCATTTCATATGAATGAAAATTTACTCTCCAACTTTTAAACTTGTCAGTAATTTTTCATTCTTATGAAGCTCTTATCAACACCTCAGGATTACCAGGTAGCAGTGGGTATCATGGCACTAATCACTAAACTGCGCTTATAGTAAATGAGTACTGTGCTCCTGCCCCACTCTGCTGTCCACAACTGACTCCATTGGATGGCATGGAAGCAAGAGCCACAGCACAGTAGTTTACCAATTTCTGAACTGTGGTCTGGCAATGTCTTACATGGAAATTTGACCATGCCTCTGGGGGGACGCCCTCACCCAGGGCACTAACATGTCAAGTTACGGCCCTGGGTGAGGGAGTTCTGGAAGACAGTTCTTGTCAGTTGGAACAGTGCAGGTCTACCCGCTCCTCCTCCGCTACTGCTAAATTCCCAGTTGAAACCATCATGGCCTTTCTAGGTGAAGAATATTGGTCTTCATCATTAATGTCTGTAGAATTCATTACATTAAAACTATCAATTATAAAGTCTAAGTGATGTTTATTTATTGAATATTTACCTGTAGAATCATTTGCGCCTCTTTCGTGTCTTTCCTCAAGGAAAATAATCCAAAACATGTTGAGAGAGAGATTTGGGCAATTCTATGCAGCAGCAGTAGAAGAGTGACTGTTAATAGCTACTGTTTCTAGAGATCAGCTCAGATCATTGTGATGAACGGAGAGCAAGATCCAAGCTAATGACCTCACCTACAGGCCCCCACTGCTTGTTGCCTGCATAGGTATACCACCTACTTCCTGTTTCCTGAGTGTAAATTATAATAGAGAAAAAAGTCACCTGGCATTGAAACAGACCATGCACCAAGACCGAGGGGGACACCAGTAGCGTCTTTCGTCCAGGGTGCTGGATGCTGTATAGTGATAGCCTCTCATTATCTTTATACTTTTTCCTCTAATACATGCTCATATCAGACCCTTCCTATTCACTGAATCCAATAAAAAGTTTATTCAGTCTCTTGTCATCATCCACCTCTGTGGTCCCATCCTCCTCTATGGCTTCCCACTTGTGCGCCTCTCTCTCTCTTACAATTCATACACCATACGGCAGCAAGACATATATTCCTCTCGCTTCCTATCCCCATCATCCCATTCTGTCACTCAGTACATTGGCTACCATTCCATTTTAGAATCCTTTTCAAACACTACTTCACCTTCGTCTTTCACTACTTCACCTTCGTCTTTATACACACTCCTTGCCATCCCCCCGTTCTGCAGGCGGACGTTGCCTTACCTTCCAACCTATAGTGTCATACTTTTTTTTGGAAAGCAGCAGAGTAGAAGTGATAGAGTGGAAAGTTTTTTAGGCTTTTTCATAAATACATTTCAATGCATTTTATCAAACTTTCTATCACAAATTGTTTCCAGGTTTGTTTCCATTATGCAAAACTCACACCAGATCAAGACTTATAAAATAGTAAATAAATAATACACTGTTATAATTTATATTAGAGCAACATTTTAACATGCTGGCATTTTAGAATTAAATAGTTTTGGGTTTTTACATAATTTTTTTAATTCAGATTTGCCATATTTAAAAAAAGAATGTTCCTAGGAATCCTGAGAGATTTAACATAGCTTTATAATCTCTCTGAGCATCCTTTAGTTGGTAAAGAAGATGATAAAATTAGTCTTTGTTGTCGAATTCTTTTTTTTTTACCCTTGTAGTGTAACATTAATGTAAGTATTGCAAAATGCAAGTGTAATGTCAGAGGTTCTCAGGCTTCTGTCTATTGGGATTGAATCTCTGCAAATTCTAATAATGTCCTCTCTTTTCAGCTCTCACATTCCATTCTACCTGATGTCATGACTACGCATGGATGATTACCCAATAATAAAGTTTAAATGGTGATTCATTATTGCAGCTAAGTGAATTGCAGAGGCTCTTGTGAATGTACCATAAGGACATCCCAGTATAGAGCAAGTTCGCTCTGAGTAATAGCTTCTGATCTCTTTCATAAATGAGTCCTTTCCCAGAGATTTCATGCAGACCGCTGTGTTTGATCACTTTACACTGTATAATCCTCAATCTGCCTTCATGTCTAGCAGATTTCAACTTTAGTCAAACCATAAACCATTTATACCCTTTAGTCATGTTACATATCTTTACTTATGTCTTGTATTTAGCATCCTTTCAGAGAATTTATTTTAGTTTATGAAGTTAAGATACAGAACAATGAGAAAGCTGTTCCTGTAAGCCTCTATCATATAATACAATTCTGTTTATGTATTTATTTCTTTATCATATACCGTATACAGAAAAAATGTATTACATTGTTTATGTATACCACATTTTATATGTGACCCTACCATTGTTTGCTCCATGCTTAATTCTCACGGCACATGAAAGCTCCAACGGCACATGCTAGGATTTTAATTCATCCTTATACAGTGTCCATATTAAATGCAGTATTTTATAGCTCATATTTATTTAATCCATGTACCAGAGCTTATGGTCTATGTTGCTCAACCATAAAAGCACAAACAATTGACTATGGAGTCTTATTTACAAGTCCATTAATGTATTATAGACGGGATCCACAAACACATATCGAATGAACGTCACACATATAGTAAGCAAGTTGGAATAAAATATTACATAGGTTATGTCCAGATTTCCACAAGATGTATTCCTCAAGCCAGATATACCTTACCTACAGTCAAAATGTTGTCAAACAACAATTCTAAATTACGGGTCGCATGTTTCATCTGTCCTGTAATCAAGAACTGTACTTTGGTAATATATGTTCCTTTTTCAGTGAGAGCAAAAAGGAGATAAACCATGACATATTCTGTCATATGAGCCAGAAAACAGCAATATAGACACATGTATGACTGTAAACATTGCCCGTAAGGTTGTTATTCAGTGCTGAGTGTTTATATATATATATTATAGATTTCATTACTATGGTTATTTCAACTTAAGTAATGATTAACTCAGATATAATATTTTGGAAAGATAATTATTGTGTAAAATGATTCTCTTGAACAGGACACATATATGGTTATTAGTTATATTTATATTTATTCTATGCTCTATTATTAACTGTTAGCTAAAGAGTCACTATACCTTCAGGTTTCTAGTCATTGTTTAACTTAGTTTACAAACAGCTTTAATAATTGATGTACATGGAAGTCTACGTTTTTTAAAAGTTAGTTTATCCATAAACATTCAGTTTCGCCATTGCCAATGGGCACTTATACCCTGTTGTCACTGCGGTTATTCCCGGGTTATGACACGGGTCAAGGCGCAGTATGAACAGTGCCTCTGAAAAGTCCCGGGTCTGCTGATATCATACTTACCACAGAAAATGTCTGGGTCCCTGAAACAGAGTAAAGGACATTGTTAAGTATATTGTCTTAATGAAAACATACAAATTGTGGAAGAAGCATCTTATGAAGTAAATCAATCATCTCCCTGTAGGTTTGTTTATGTGCTTCAGTTTGTGTACAGGCCTCACTACCTTTCTGCCGTCCAGAGTTAACCGTTCCATAGCCGAGGCTAATACTACAGAACAGTGTAAGCATGCTTGGGATAAATATAAGGGTATTCTGAGTCTCAAACAAAATAGAGAATACATTTGGGTTGGTATACTTTTAAATACACAATGGGACAGACTGGATGGGCCGCGATGCTCTTATCTGCCGTCACTTTCTCTGTTTCTATTTATCTTGATCTTACTCTATCTGATATTGCAGCAATTCAACATGACCTCCGCAGCAATTCAACATGGTCTTGCCCAGGTGTAACTGGTCCATTATGGCTATATAAGTGTGCATTTCAGTTGTGTGCGCCAAGTGTAATGCACAAAATGTAATACATTGGTAACCAAGTTATGTTTGTTTTAAGATTAAAAGACGTTTATAAATACGTATACCAATAATAATACCAGAAAAAAAGACTTTCTATGTAATCTAATAAACAATACCTGGCAATATTTAGAGATATTGTATACTGAGAAATAATAAAATCACTTATCTATTATAAGAAGTGTATGTACTGTATACACATTTTGTAACCAAGGAATATTCCTGTTCTTTGCCATTTTCTTCTTAATATGGGTGTTCATGTTTTAAATCCCTGTTTCCACTCCTTGTACTGTATACAGTCTCATGACTTGCTGGCTGATTTGCTAGCTGCTAATTTTATATGTCACAGTACAGGCAGTGGTCATGTATCGTTGCTTTTTTAATCTAACTAATTAGGGTTTATTCCTGGCCTTCCGTGTTCTGACTGCATATGGTGAGGATTAACTATTCAGATGCAGCTGTGTTAAAAACTATTTCATGGGTTAAGTACACTTTTGGCCAGATTGCAATCCTCTGCAAAGATGGTAAAATGTGCAAAGCTACTATTAAAGTGGTCATTTACACTATGGGCTAGATTCAATCCTCTGTGAAGACAGTAAGAACTTTGTGGAGGATTGAATCTGGCCCTATATGCTTGTCTTTTTCATACATACTTACATTACATAGCGATCCATTTACTGATGGTTATCCTGTGGGTGATAATTATCATAGCCAGGTTCACATCTCCTTGCTGCAAGCCTGGCTACATCAACAACGGGGTTTAGGGAACATGGGGGTCTATGGTGAGATCAAAGGGATAAATGTTTGTAAATATTAGTTTAGGATTTTAATTGATAAAGCGTTTATCACCTGAAATCAAAGTTATCATGTAAATGGAGTACTTACTTCTAGGTGCTTTATTCTGGTAAGACACATGGTGAGACAATATCATTATAATATAATTGTAGTCCCACAATAATGGAAGGGACATTGTTGGGACATTGATTTCCAAAGACCTTGCATAAGTGTCATGGTACATTCTTTTGATGGATATCACTATTGAATGAAGTAGGTGGTTCATGGTTCATTCATGGTTCATAGGTGATTCTGTTGGGTCGTGCAAATTTAACTTTCTTTACTGCAATTATGGATGTTTTTACTTTGTGTCATTATAATGTTTGGAGGTTGAGAAAGTGAAAATAAACATTTGATCTATGCAGATACATTGCTGCAGATGTGTGACTACAATTATTATTGGCGATTATGTCTTGTCTGGTACTTTACATCTTTATTTTTGGAAGAAACACTATGCAGATTTAAAATGCTGACAGTTTTTCTGTGACTGTGTACATTTTCTCAGTCATGCATTATATGTCATACTTAGCATTAGGTAATATGTGACAGTGAACTTCAATATCACTCCCCTCTCTCTGTCAGAAGGGTGACATGAACTTATGAACTTAAACTGTTAGACCCATGGGTGTAACTACCACTATAGCAGCCATAGCTGCAGGAAAGCGCAACATCTGGAAAGGGCATCCGCTCTTCCAGTAAAATTGCCCGACTTCTTCACTCTGCTTGAGGATGTCGGGCAGAGATCGGGATCCTGGTATAAGAGCATTAAAGATTATTTAAGGATAATTGACAATGGTTGCAAACACCATTGGTAAAACATTTATTATTCGGTTGTTTTTTCTCTTTTTTTAAGTATTTTTGAGTAATAATTTGACAATAAAAAATATGTATCTCTTTTTCTATCCATATATGTATATGTAGGCAAAATGTAGAATTCTTACTTTAAGTACAGTGTCTATGGATATAGTGCAGCCCTTCTCACAAAACTCACTGCATAAGTGCCATATTAAAACAAATATGTGACAGAAGCATGAAACAAATCCTCCACATCACATCATTGTCTAGGAAGAGACTGCTACAAGAATAACAGTGCTTTCTTACTAATGGCAATAGTTATAGGCGATATGATAGCCATGTTTCAGAATTTGTTTACACTGATGTTAAAACTATGCGCTTAGCATGCATTTTTAATATACATTAACCTAATGTAATTGGATGTAGTAAAATTTATTATGGGACCACACATATCTGTGTTGAATGTGCATTACTTTATGGTACATTATTTTTTTATGTTTGTTGTTTCATGTCAGTGCATCAGACGTGTGTCAATGAAGTAGAAACTTGCATTCATTTTAATGGGGTCTCTTTGTATACAGAACCAGATGCGTTCAAGAAACATTTATAAATGTACTTCCACAGCACACATATTTGGCTTTTACAAGATGACTTTCTGACACTCCATAATAAAATACAGATACTTCTGAAATGCAGTGGCAATAATGCAATATTAAGAAATACATTTGCTAAAGTCAAAATGCACACTGATAGGAAGCAGCAGGTAAATATTAGTATTATTATGCAGTGGCTCTACAGGTTCACAGTATATATCATTACATAAAACAGGCAGAAATATCAGAAGCAGCAATCATAAGGTGTAAGGAGAGATATAGCTAGTCAGAGAGCAGAGGCTAGTGCAGTAAAGTGAAGGGATGAGGTGTTTTTGTAAGAAAACTAAATGCAAAATATATTTCCCTTTCCTCATAAATTACATCTGACAACACAAAGCTGAGAGCAATTAATAATAATATGTGTGGCCAATCTCCTATGAAATGATCAGGCACCAAGTATAACAATGCATATAAGGTGGTTTAGTGTCTTTTTAAGTTTTGTGAAACTCATCTAAAATGCATTTCCAAAGTTTAACTAGTCAAAAGTGAGTTTCTGCACCAGGGTATATATTATTGTATTATTGCAAAGCTTTTTAAAGGATACATTTTCCAGAAATATTTCTGGTTTTAAATTTTTTAATGAACGGGAAACTATGTCAATCTTTATCCTGACAGTCATTACCTGATGGACCCAAGGGGACAGGGAGGCAACATCATCTGATGGTTAGTGGAAATATACAGGGAAAGGATGAATTGTTTAAGGGGAGGGTAAGGATTAGGCTACTGCAAAGGGATGGATTGTAGAAGGGGAAGGTTTGAAAAAAGGAAAATGCTGTGAGGTAGGTAAGGTAGGGTTAGGATTAGGCTGCAAGGAGCAGAAAGTATTGGAAAAGAGGAGGGTTAGGTTTGGGTTTCTGGGAGGGAATGGATTGTAGAAGTGGAATATTAGGGCTAGCAGGCAGGGGATGGATCATGGAAGGGGGGGATTAGGATTAAGCTATGGAGAGGGCATAAAATCTAGAAGGGGTAGGTTATGGTTAGGCTGTGTGGAGGGAATGGATCATAGAAGGGGTAGGTTACGGTTCGGCTGTGGGGAGAGGAGGGTTAGGATTATGGAAGGGGAAGGTTAGGATGAGGTTTATAATAAGGATAAGGGAATTTGAAGTTCCCTTTCTGCGACTATGCTTTGGGTCTTTCGCCATGGTTCCTACATCATCATATTGTTGATGGGAAAATCCACACCTGTTTTTAATAACTGATATCTATTTCAACTTTCCTGGTAGAAGGTTTCTGGGTACATATGAGGCATATTTAATATTTTCAAATAGGAATATCTTTTATATTCAAAGCTAAAAAAAATTGCACAAAGAACAGGTTTTCCTTTATAAATGACCTCTTCAGTTCAATATGATGTTGCTATTATAATGAGTCATATGCTGGCGTTTTTATGAATAACATACAGGAAGCTTTCCATTCACATCACCAAGTCAACTAATGGATCTCTTTTTATAAAATTTCATACCAGTCAAACTCTTGTGTTTTTGTTTTTGAGGTGGTGGAGACAGGGAAAATATGATGAATCCATAGATGTGCCAGAAAAGCTATTAGTCTTTTCACTGTAGAAACAAATTTGGAAAGCAACCTAACAAATTCTATTTAATAAATTATTTAGAAGGGAAAGTTATGTATAGATTGTTAGGAAATAATTTTAACAACCAAGCTCATTATACAAAATTTTTATTACATAATTATTATTATTTTGCCAATTAAAAAATGAAATCCATAATGGATTTACCCAGGTGTCATTTCCAGCCTGGATCTGGTTGAAGACACACCTTGGCCTAAATTTACTAAACAGGGAGATTGAAAAGTGGGGATGTTGCCATAGGAACCAATCATATTCATCTTCCTGCAATCTCCATAAATTGACTTAATTTAGTCCCCTATATATGGCTGTTATATGGAAAAGTCCTGCCATCAATATCTATTTGTTTTGTCCTTTAATAAAATATGCACTGTAAAGTAAAGCTTTTAAAATGAAGACATCTATGACACATTAGGAAATAAGTGTAGGTCTGCTGTTACACATAACCTTGTTACATTTTGTATAAACATGAAAATACACTCCACACACACTGCTCTTGCTGGCAGCGATAATCCATTTTTAGGAGGGAGGGGGTGCAAAGATTGACAAGAGGCTCTTGCAGTTCTACAGGCTGGGAATTCCTGGCCAGAGGTGGAGGTACACGGTTCGATAATTGAACTTGCCCACACACTGATTATCGTCCCTCTGGACAATAAGCAGTCAGGGATTCTGAATGTTTAGATTATCATGTCGGAGCCTTTTTTGGACAATAATCTGAGGTTTCAGAAATTTACCTGTACCACACACTAGAGCAATTTTTGACCTGATACTCAAGAATTGCAAGATCGGGCCAATAATCGATCCTGTGTGTGGCCAGTTTAAGATATGTTTTACATTCTATAGAAAGATACAGAATAGCTGAACAATGTAAACAATAGATTAAATAGAAACTTGTTTCACAAAGGAAAAGTGAAAAACCATCTATTATAAAAAGAGGTTTTGAGATTGACTAGTTAATTGTTAACCTCACAATGCCACACATGCTGATTGGCCCTCGGAAAATGTAAAAAGATGTAAATTTGTGGGTGTTTGGCATTATTGCTAAACTGCTGTATCATGTGGAGCAGTCAAAATGATTAGGTGGTCTTAGGTGGTCAAAGTAAAAATATGTTAATGATCGACATTCATTAAACTGTTGAAATCCACAAATCCACTGGCACTGCCCCTATAGATTCTATATTTATATTCTATATACTTTAATACTGATAAACCCTACTTCTGCTGGCGTAAACTCAGAAACAAATAACCCTCATTATAAGTCAAATCAGCATCACAAAAAATACATCTTGTGTTATGTGTGCACTAATCTTCCAACCATTTTTTGCATGTCAAATGAAGTGACACTTGCTATTTGCTCTGTCAAACAAAGCAACCGCTACCCTGTTAGGCTTCAACAGATATGCAAATGGTTTAGTGCAGCTGAGAAAAGAGTTATATGGCAAGTCATCAGTGCTTCTCCAAACACCCAGAAAGATAAATGTGCTGCTAAAGGAACAGATGTTATGACAGTCAGTCTTATAAACACACTGTACCATATATTAAACACTGCAACCGTGCATCCAGACACACCGCGGAAAATATATTGCATTTTGAATGCACCATACTTTTTAAACTTGGTTTGGACTTAATAAAAGTGAATAATCAAAGGCAGTAAAAAGTTTTAGAGTCAGAAAACCTGGCTTAGTTTTCAGTAGCAATCAGCCTTATCATCTTCTAGAAGCTAAAATGGAACTCCAGATATATCTCTCCTAAAATATGATGTGCCATTTCACATTGTCCAGTTGTAAACTTTTGAACGCCCCATAAAACTGTTATTTGAAAGACAGAAAACTTACATGAGAACGTTTACATTTTCTTTGTGTGGCCATAATGAGGTTATTTATGGTAGATCGAGGTAACCTTGTAAGGAAGATTAAAGGTTTTTATAATAAAAGAAAGCAAAGACTAAAGGGACTGAGTTCCTCCAAAGCAATGACTCTCAGGACTGGATTAATTACCAAAGCAACCGTTAAAACTTCAAGAAGATTGCTTGTAAACCTCCAAGCAATAGCTATAAACTATATTCCTTGCCATATAGCTTCCCATATGTTGAAGCTCAGCAGTTTTGATAGCAAGGGCCATGTACAATGTAACCCGCTGTCTTTGCTTTTTTATAAACCATAGGGCATTGAGCCAATCAGCCACTATCTTATTGATGTCCAGTTGGAAGGCAAGAGTCACACAAAGTGATTGCAGATATATTTCATTCCTAATGTATGGTCATTCAACAAACCTGTGTCAAAACTGCTGCATTTGCGTTATTAATATAGCCAGCGGGCTGTTGGTGGCTGTTTTATCATAGGCCACCAGCAGCCCAGTCTACAATCCATAGGACTGATTTGTCATATGCAATGACCAGCATCCAATCAATGATAGAAACATCTGACATTGCAGAGACACATATATTACTATTCCATACCCTCCAACCGTACCTTTTAGCAGGTACAGTGCAGTTTTGCAATGACCTGTGCTGCCTAAAATGGGCTGCACCGACTTGTTTCAGGAATAGCCCAGAACTTCGCCCTATCCAATCCTGCAGTGTTTGATCTCTAATGCAGAACTGCAAGTTTAAACTACAGCTCTGCTACAGTGACAGGGGCTCTTTGCTGTATGATAAGGTGTAAAATGAGATCTAATTTTACTCCTTATGATATATGTAAATGTGAGCTAGAGAAAGCCATGCCCCATAGGTGGGACCAGCCATGCCTGTTTTGCAGATACGCCCCTGTGCCTACTATTTTTAAATTACACATTTTGCAGGGTATGCTATGCCTGACTGACTACTCACATATTTACATCACTAAGAAACTATTAACAAAACATTACCTTTTTCATAAAAATCTGATAGTAAACTCTGCATACAGATCTGAATAACTTTATCCTACAAATGGGGATTGGATGAATGTAACATTCATTAAATGTTTTTTGGTGTTGAGACACATTGCAGCTTAATACCATGCAAAATAACTTGTGAATCGCTAAGTAGGGGGTAGTATGAAGCATTAAGGATTTTTTTGGAGAAGCATAATAAAATCTGTCAGAGGCATTAAAGGAGTTTTGTCATATAGATGGAGGTCAGAGGTCAATTTGACTGATGTCATAAATCTCCAACATGGCTCATAGTCTTTCTATGAATGTCTTAATCCGCATTTATTCTGTTATAAGGCTTTCATGATCTACCAAGATACTAGCATATTTCAGAGAACAATTGTAGCACAGGATTGGCCTCCGGTAGAAGATGGCGATGAAAAGTAATTGTTTCCTGTGTAGCAAAGGATGACGGATAGGCAGATAAATGCATTGTGTCACAAAGTGAAATGATTCCTTCAGTTGTTAAGAGTTGTAGTTATTTTTAGGTTTGTTTTTAGAGATGTAACAAAAAGCAACAAAGATAACCTAACAAAGTATCTCATTAACTAGTTTCACTTACAATAGGACATATTCTCAAGTTATTACTCAAGATGTATATATTCTGTTATTGTATTAATGTATGTATGTATGGATGTATTTATTTTTAAAATGTTATGCATTACCTTGTATTAATGCAATATATAAACAAAAAGTACAGTATACATTGTATACCAGGGCTATTTATAAGTGGGCGTATGATGATTACAAAATTGTGGACCAGGAGATGGCGGAGCTTATACAAGGGGGCAGGAATTAGTGGGGGAAAATGTGCTGGCATACCATACTGGTGCATACCGGCCAACTTTGAGCACTGTTATACTAAATTCTAAATCGTGATGTCAGTAAAGCTCATACTGTATATGGATATCATCATATGTTTGTACTGGTAAAAATTCTAAATCTTATGTAGATATATAGTTCACAAGAGCACAATACAAGATCCAGACCCAGTTATTGCACCTTCAACCGATATCTCTGCATACCTATCCGATTATGGCAATTGTTTGATCAACACAAGCAAAGGGTCGTGTTTATGACCCAGGTGGCAAACACAATATGTGCATGTTAAAAGGAATAGAATTTCAATAAAGACATTTTATACAAGTGTCTATTGATGGCGGTTATTGCTAGCAACTGTTTCTGACTTTCACAGGCTTAGATTTGGGATTTTATAAACATGCCTGCACATGTATCCATAACCTGCAATTTCTTTATCAGTATATCTGAGTCTTTTATTTCAGACAAATTCCCAGCTCAGGTTTCTCTTTGTGTTGTAAAAGTGCATTTCATGTGCTGATCTGAGCCATTGTTATCTGGCTGAGCTGAAACAATGTATATGCATATTGAGCAGCGGGGGTTTCTAGGTTTGCTTATTTTCTGCCAGTGAAATATGACCTGTGGCATTCTGTGTTGTTTACATAGAAAATAAAGGGATTCAATGTATCTCATTTCCTATTTTCTAATTGTCCCATACTACCATGAAAATAGATTCCTCCCTTTTAAACTCCCTGTACTGCAACTTAATTCATTAGTGAACTGTTTGGAACATGTCTTTATTAATGAATGAAAATAATTATTTGTTTTTAGTAAGTTTAGGTACACATTTTTACCAGTATACAATACCAGTTGTAAAAAAAAACCTTGTAAATGATGACAATTTCTAATTTAAATCAAATAAAAAACATAAAATAAAAAACTAGGATGTCAGTTATAGCAGCTTCCTCCATACCAGGGTGTTTTGTCCTGACCACAGCGTATAATATTAAGCATAATGTGATACACCTCACAATGGGTGCAAAACGTAATTGTTATGTATTCTATGAGACAATACATTTCTAATGAAGTTAACTCATCATTGACACAGTGTCTTGGAGAAAGGGTTGGGGGAGGTGATGTATCATGAATATCTGACTAGAGAAGGTGGACAAGATGTTGGAGCACTGGATTTAAAGACAGTGAACCAGATCCAGAACTCCATTCGTGTTCTATATGCATAGAGGTCCACACAGGTCCATAAACCTACCTTACTTCCAGACGAAGACAGAGTAAGATACACACGGCTTTACAAGTTAGAGGGTTAGGCATGCGGATGTGTAGAAACTGTCCTCAAGCATGGCTCTCCTTGTGGACTTGAAGTTCTGATCCACTTTGTAACATCTGGCAGGGGCATGTGTAGAACTATTGCACCCCATTTAGCTGTGTGGTAATCATTTGTAATGTGGAAATTTGGATCTGATCCAATAACATGCGTATAAAATTATTTGTATGATTAGATTTAATACTGGTTGATTACATAGGTAATTCCAGCAGCTGTGCTGAGGAATAGCTACTTTTTCCATGGTTTAATCTTTGGAATGATCTTACCAGTTTCTACTGGGTATGTTATTGTACTATATGTACAAATCATTACTACCTGATACCTGGCTCTGCCCTGACATCCAGAAAGGAGCACGAAGTACATATCACATGCATGTATTTATTTATTTATTAACAGGTTTTTATATAGCTCCATCAGATTACGTAGCTATGTATATTGACTGAAACAGAATACCAAAATTTGGAGCGCTGTGTATCCAGGAATATTTATTTAAAATAATA